>JAMKCH010022565.1:0-24070 GCA_023653785.1 Ophioderma brevispina | reverse complement strand
AATCTTAAGTGGAAAACACAATTAACAAAATTACGATATTACTTGAATTGATGGAAAGCGAGAAAATTGACATATTATGGCAACTACAATTCTCAAAACACTAGGAATCTCGCAAATATTGTATAATGCCATTGTATAACTGTACCTGAATGGTAATAAGACAGTAACAAAAACAAATGATACCTTTTTATGGAGCTCAGGAAGGAGAAAGTCAAAAGCAGATACAATTACAGGCCGGGTGGGACCAAGGAGGATTAGAAATGATTAATCTGAAATATCAGATAGTGCTTTGAAAATAAAATGGCTATCGAGATTATTGGATGATGTAATAATGCAATGGGAAAAAATAATGCAAAACATTGGTTTTAAAACCTTGGGGGTTTACAACTCATGGCTTGAGTTTGACTGTAGAAGTCAGACTTAAAGGATATCGTAAGTGAAAAATTGCCACTGTTATCTACAGAGTACTAAAAGCGTGGTGTGTGTTACAAGAAAAAAGAAAATCGATTTTTTCCCAGAATTATAAGAACAATTTTGGGAAAGACGAGGACATAGCCGGATAAGGACAGAAGGAGGCCCTCTAAATCTCATAGTTATATTTCACCATCAAGTTTGAGTTGGTGTTTACAAACTACTTTAACATGTATGAATGTGTTTTTTATCCCCAAAAAATACACTTGTATCAAGAAATTATGAGAAAGTCTGAGAAACTTAGGGGGCATGCTCTCTGGAAAAAGGAAAGATTAGAGTATTCCTCCATTCAAATGGACCATGTATACTTAAATGAAAGAAAAAGGGAAGATGTTGCATAGATTGCCCTTTGTTATGGACTTTAAGTGACGTCCCGGAACATGCCTTGTCGTTCGTAAGCTACAGAGAGGCTACACGAGGCAGCTCTTAATAAATACCCAATTAATTGGCTTATGCTACTGTAGATTTTGATTACATAGCCGTCTTCACACCAAGCAGACTCAGGAATACAACACAATGGCCCAACTAACGCATGACCGCGCTATTGGTATCATGAGCAAGTATAGCTACCACTATGAGCTATAAATCCATCATTCTCATGGCACAGTTCAATAGCTTTCTTCACCATTGTATGAGCAATACTCACCTGTATTTTCGTATGATTTATTGATACCCAGAAATGGCATGGTAGCTGTTGTTAACATGTGCCATTCAAGGCTACGACCTGAGCCCTTGATAAGATAGCATGCCTTACAATAGTGATGTGGTATGGCTATATTAATAGGTTGTTGGTGTTTATGGCAATTCCATTTAGGTTCAGGGGCCCCCAGAAACATAAACATGCCAAAATGGTCTTTCCCCACCCAAGAACCAGAATGCCACTCATAATATTATGCTAAATAATATAACGCACATCCTGCAACAGCGGCATTGTGGTTCGTGGGGGGGAAGGTTTCATATTTGGAAATTTCAATTACCCATTTGAAAGCCTGTATATTAATGTTACTAAAAACCGACTTTTAGGGAATTTGTGTGAAGTGGTATGTTTTGAAAACCGGCAAAAGTTAAAACTTTGACAGGTGGTCTTTAAAATGCGGAACGATTTCAAGTTCATCTGCTCTCATGAAACTATAAGAGGGCGTCCTCCATTCCGTATCCGGCGATGTCCTTTGCATAACAGGTAAACTTTTATTTTTAGAGAGTGGATTAAGTGTGGTATTATCTTTATCAAAGACATCACTGTAGAAGGTAGATTTTTGAAATTACGAATTAGCACGATTGTCAAAAGCACTATGAATGTGGTTTATCTCCATAAAGTAATTACGCCCCGATTCCTCCCCAAAATGGAAAATAAAAAATCAAGAATAAACAGGGGACTCAAGAGAAAAACCATCTAACATACTGTTCAAATTAAAAGGTAAAGTTAAAAATATTTATTAGTTTTACAAACGAAAGACATTATCAAATACTAAATAATTATTTTTACTTTTTTTATATTTGTATTAATATTTGGGAAAAACAGACATTTCGGAAATTCGTGGGATATTATTTCACTTTAAAATTCAAAATCGAGTTGAAATAGCTTCGGTCATTTTCAATTATATTTGTCTTATACAATCTTAGCTTGTAAAAGAAATTTGTACAATTGGAAACTAGGGATGTAGACCCCCACTTGTGTATTTTTGTAATTCTTGGGATAATTATGACCATTTCTTTATAGAATGTTCGAGAATGTAATCTTTTGGAAGGAATTTACAATTTTATTTCCAATACAAAGGTGTGATGGTTTTGAATAAATTTATGAATAATTTTATTTGTGGGTGGAATAACCAAATCATAAATATAACTTGATCAATATCTTGATTCTTTTAGCCGCTTAGCATATACAAATCAAAATAATATATAACACTACAAAGACATAGTGCCAATCCACCTTTATTCGTTCTGGAATTGAAATGTTTTGATCAAATTATATCAAACACAAGGATAAAATTAAAATTTCCATAGATCAAGGGCAATGGTTTAACAGTAAGATTTATTGGAATTTAGAAAAATATTTAGAATTTCTATGCATATGCATGCATGATTTCTAAAAATATTTTTTTTTTTTTTTTTTTAAAAATGTTGATTTTTATATTAATTTCAGAGTCAGTTTTCACACATGTGATATGTGTATGTGATTTGTTAATATAATATTAGATGTATTGAAATACCGTTTGGAATAAAAAAAAAATAAAAAAAAAAACTCCACTTGAAGGGTTATTTCTGATTAGTTTTGTATTAAACGACCGAGGATGAGGTTCGTTATGTGGGTCTGATGAACAACCATGAACCGACCCACATCAAAGCACCCAAATTGGTTTGTGGTTGGCGCTCGTATTGCGGTAATTTCTTTGAACATTTTTGGTGAGTTGCCTATAATGAATGAGGCTGGCCGCCACAAAGCCTGGGTTGGCGGAACTCTCTCAATCACTTTCGTAGAAAAATACCAGGTACGACCTAAAACGCCCCATATATCTATGATATAGCCAACATTTAACATTGTTCGCATGGAACGCCTTAGAATGGGTTCAACAGGGTTTTGGAAACGCTGAAAAACTACGAAACAGCATTAATCTGAGCCAAAAATTGAATTTTATGATTTTATTTAATACCTGTTACGTCACGATAAGCATCATAGGGGGGGGGGAAGGATGAGCCTGGGGGGGGGGGGAAGGACAAATGAGCCACATGATTACGCCCTTCGGAGCATTCGGATGCTCGGGAAACGTCACCCAAAGAATCTTTCTCTTCAAATTTGATACGCAAATTGACTGATTTGGAGTAATTGTTTTAATTTGTACAATCGAATATTTTTCGCTACGCAAAGTGTAATATTTAGAATTTTTTGACGTTTTGTTTTATTAGGTAAGCTTTTATTTTCAAATGATACCAATCACATCCCCGGTGAGTGATAAGTTCTCGGCCGCATGATTTGCCATCCCATGTTCGAATCCCACACGTGCGTATGATTTTTTCCCTTCCTCTTTTTCATCTTCCTATAATTAATATTTAGCCACTAATGGTATCAAAGTACTATAATTAGATTTTATTTCATTTTTTTTTCGCGAAAAATAAGTGTTATAGCTGGATCAGACCGTATAAAATGAATAGGTCTACACTCGTACAACAATGACAAAAGTATTGTGAATACCGTACCAAAGGGTGGTGGAAAGCTTGGATACAATAAGCAACTATTATCATGATTTATCATGATGATGTGTGATGCAAAACATCCGCAAAATGTGAGAGATGCATTCCCCGTATGGGTAATTCATCCTCTCACCACCAAATCCTTCATCATCAACATCATTCTCCAAGCACAGCAGGAGCATAACCAAATTTATGTGCAACATCAAAACAGTTCAAGACTGTACCAGTGCATTGAAATCCCTTCAGCCTGCCTTCAACAAACAACCCAAGGGGCCCTTGAAGTTATTTGGAATTTTCATTATTGATGATGATCCATGCATTTACGATTGGGCAACATGTCATCCCTCATGCCCCCCATGCGCCCGCGGGATGTCTCCCACAACTATAAATGTACCGCTGGCCCCCTTCATCTGGGCCAACGCAAACCATGGCATCTAGGCCTATCTCTAGTTCCGAAAACTTTGGATTTAAAGATGATATATGTATTTCATTCTTATTCCTAGTTTATTTTTCTTAAATTTAATTATATATGCATGTATGTTCTGCTTGTAGTGCCAAATAGCATTAATCTGTTTTTGTGTTATGACATTGCTTTGTTGCATGAATTCCTTGCATGATGTTTTATCTTTGCTAAAATGTTTACATCACATGTGCCGTTTTAGTTATGACTCTTATCCTACCCTTCTTAGCTCGCTCGTGCCTATGATCAATGTGTATTTTTGGCTCTTTCCTCCACAGTCCCCTTCTCAAATAGTCATTACACTATTCGTCGTCTTATCTCCTGTTTTTCCCCCCCGGAATCAAAATTACCTGTATGTACGCATGTATGTATGCTCTACCTGTCAACATTACATAGTCCAATAACCAATAAATGTGTTTTATTAGTGTTAGGTCTTTGTTATGTTGCATGAATTTCCGTGCCCGCTGTATCACCTGCTATAATGTAACTGTTCATACATAACCTTATCATCATGACTGCTGTTTTAGTGTAATGCCTTCCTCATACTACCACTCTATTCTTTGCTCGTGCCTTACTGACCTATCGCAATTTGCTCTTAAAAGTGTCCCTTCTCAAATAGTCATTACACTATTCTGCCTCCTATCTCATTTTTTCTTGAATTAACTGAATTCATCCTACTAGTCCATGCATAATGGGCAGCTATCAACCTATTGTTGCATTTTGGTGAAAAGTACCAAATTTGTACTCTTGATATGCTAAATATCTGGTATAGGAGCCAAATTATTGACTTCATTCCAAGATCGCTCTATTCAAAATGGGGCCGCCACTGTTAAAATGTCAGTTTTTACGCCTTTCTAATATGTTTACATGATCATTTTGATTGTGTTTCGTGCCATTTAGAACATAAATACCCTGATTGACACTCCCTGGTATTCCATTGTTTACATTCAGCAACATTTTATCCAAAATTGCAGAAAATCAAAAATGGCGGCCCCCCAATTTGTCACTGAAGCGTATCCTTTGATCACCCAAGCAATGAATGATTTCTTGCCTCTTGTTATGATTCCCTTAGGTTGTTTTTATTGAACAATGTGCATATTCACCTTAAGAATACAACCAATAAAAACTTGAATCAAAATGGCGGCTAAATCCCAAATGGCGGCTAATTTGTACTTAAGCTTATCCTTTGATTATCAAGAAATTAATGTTTTTCTTGATCTTGATATAACTCTCTCATTGATGGAATTCAACATCAACTTAAGAGGACACCAATTTAGGTCCGTTGTTAATGTGTGCTTTTTCCATTATAATTTGGCCAAGATGGCTGCCAAACCCTCGAGTGGCCATTACTTTTAAAAGTGCCAATTACGTGCCTGCAGATTCCTCCCGTTACTTGAATACGTCTCATACCGTTCAAAATAACATACCCTATTTGGATTTTCTTATTTTTTGCTCTTTTGGTCATAGCCCGGGGTGGTGTGGGGTACTCGACCCAAATTGGGTACGGGTGTGTGTCCACCGGGTAAAAAATCGACGCAGTTTTAGTGACCAAATTATACAAAAATTGAACCATTTATATAGTGGTTCCGAAATTCGACCCTACTATAGTTTGCTTTGAAATTTCGCACGCATTTTAATAGTATTCTTAGCAAATCGGCCCATTTTCCATAGTAACTTTTTTCCAAAAATCAAAAAATCAACCATTTTCATTGTATTTTAGCGAAAATCGGAAAAACTCGACCCATTTTCATGTAACATGCGCCCAAATTGAAAAATGGACCCATTTATATAGTCGCAATTACCCAAAAAGTGACTCATCTTTATAGTAGCCTTGTGGAAAAACGACCCATTGTTTATGTAAGGCGTGAAATGGTGACCCATATCGGCGGCACATTGTACCTACCCTTTTTCCACTTGAGTACCCCCCCCCCCCCCCCGGGGGTCCCTAGACAGCCTGTTAAAGGTACCTCCAGTGGTAGGAGTAGAAGGCCACGTAATACGATTCGTTGCCCCAGCACTCGGCTACACAATCACAGGGCACAGACACATGTTACACCATGAAAAGTTTGAATTACCCGCACTCTACACCTTGTGATTTGTTTAAACTGATTGCTGGGCAACTAATCCTATTACGTGATAACACTTCCGCGGCGAATTAAAAATGATGGCCAAATTGCCACCACCCAAACGATGAGTGACTCTGTGAAGGACATGGGTAGCCTTAATTAAAATGTGTAGCAAAGGTTCTTATAAATACTTTCCATGAAATTCCTACTGATTTGATGGTAACTAACCTAAGACTTCTAGATTAGTATATCCCAATCCAGGATTAGAACTATAAGCAGTGTGCCCTTACTTAAATCTTTGACATTTGGCACGAAGATGTAGGGGGGGGGGGCCTATATTGTTTGTTGCATGAATTCCTTGCATGATGTATCATTTGCTAAAATGTTATCATCACATGATTGCCGTTTTAGTGTAATGACTTCCTTATACTACCCCTTATCTCTAGCTCGCTCGTGCCCTATTATGATCAATGTGTATTTTGCTCTTCCTTCAACAGTCCCCTTCTCAAATAGTCATTACACTATTTGGCTTCTTATCTCCTGTTTCCCCCCGGAATCAAAATTACCTGTATGTATGCATGTATGTATGTATGCTCTACCTGTCACATTACATAGTATCAAATAACAAATAAATGTGTTTTAGTGTTAGGTCTTTGTTATGTTGCATGAATTCCTTGCACGCTGTATCACCTGCTATAATGTAATTGTTCATACATAACCTTATCATCATGACTGCTGTTTTAGTGTAATGACTTCTTCATACTACCACTCTATTCTTTGCTCGTGCCTTACTGACCTATATGCAATTTGCTCTTAAAAAGTGTCCCCTTCTCAATTCTCAAATAGTCATTACACTATATTCTGCCTCCTATCTCATTTTTTTCTTGAATTAACTGAATTCAGTCTACTAGTCATGCAGAATGGTGCAAGATATCAAACCTATTGTGCATTTTGGGTGAAAAGTACCAAATTTGTACTCTTGATATGCTAAATAAATCTGGTATAGGAGCCAAATTATTGACTTCCTTCCAAGATAGCCTCTAAATTCAAAATGGCCGCCACTGTTAAAATGTCATGTTTTTACGTGCTTTCTATATGTTTACATGATCATTTTGATTGTGTTTCGTGCCAATTTAGAACAGAAATACCCTGATTGAGACTCCACTGGTAATTCCATTGTTTACATTAGCAAAATTTATCCAAAATGGCAGAAAATCAAAAATGGCGGCCAATTTGTCACTGAAGCGTATCCTTTGATCACCAAGAAATGAATGATTTTCTTGATCTTGTTATGATTCCCTTAGGTTGTTATTGAACAATGTGCATATTCACCTTAAGAATACAACCAAATAAAACTTGAATCAAAATGGCGGCGAAAATCCAAAATGGCGGCTAATTTGTAACTTAAGCTTATCCTTTGATTATCAAGAAATTAATGTTTTCTTGATCTTGATATAACTCTCTCATGGATGGAATTCACATCAACTTAAGAGGAAACCAATTTAGGTCCGTTGTTAAATTGCTTCTTTCCATTATAATTTGGCCAAGATGGCTGCCAAACCTCGAGTGGCCATTACTTTTAAAAGTGCCACTTACGTGCCTGCATGATTCCTCCGCGTTACTTGAATACGTCTCATACCGTTCAAAATAACATACCCTATTTGATTTCTTATTGTTGGCTCTGTGGTCATAGCCCGGGGGGGGGGGGGTACTCGACTTTTTTTTTTTTTTTTTTTTTTTTTTTTTTTTTTTTTTTTTTTTTTTTTTTTCACCGGGTAAAAAAATCGACCCATGTTTATAGTGACCAAATTATACAAAAATATGACCCATTTATATAGTTGGTTCCGAAATTTCGACCCATTACTATAGTTGGCTTTGAAATTTCGCACCATTTTAATAGTAATCTTAGCACAATCGGCCCATTTCCATAGTAACTTTTTTCCAAAAATCAGAAAATCAACCATTTTCATTGTGATTTTAGCGAAAATCGGAAAAACTCGACCCATTTACATAGTAAAATGCGACCAAAAATTGAAAAATGGACCCATTTATATACTAGCAATTACCTCAAAAAGTGACCCATCTTTATAGTAGCCTGGTGGAAAAAACGACCCATTGTATAGTAAGGCGTGAAATGTGACCATATCGGTGGCATATGTACCTACCCTTTTCACTGAGTTTTACCCCCCGGGGGTCATAGACCGCCTGTAAAGGTACATCCAGTGGTAGGAGACGTGCACGTAATACGATCGTTGCCCCAGCAATCGGTCTTAACAAATCACAGGCACAGGACACATGTTACACAATGAAAATTGAATTACTACACTTGTGATTTGTTTTTATTTAAATGATTGCTGGGCAACTGATCCTATTATGTGACACTTCCGCGGCGAATTAAAAATGATGGCCAAATTGCCACCACCCAAAAGATGAGTTGACTCTGTAGAAGGACATTGGTAGCCTTAATAAAATGTGTAGCAAAGGTCTATTAAATACTTGCCATGAAAATTCCTACTGATTATGATGGTACTACCCTAGAATTAAGTAATAATCCCAACTCCAGGGATTGAACTATATGACAATGTTGCCCTACTTTAAACATTTGACATTTGGCACGAAGGTGTAGGCCTATATAGTGTTCTGCTCTTGAGCATGAGTTGATTGAGTCCCTAATAAAGTCCTTCAATGTCGCGCCACAATTCCCGCGCCAGTTACATGCATCATTCAACCGTTACGCCAAATGTCCTATAGTATTCCCATATAATGTCTAGAGGCCAGCGCAGGCCTTTTGTAAGGTTGCCTTGACTATAGCTTCCTTGAGGTATAGGGTTTTTCTAAGGGAAAAGGTAACATCATTGCGGACATGTTGTAATAATCTCCAGGAACGGTCCTTGCCCTCGAGAGACCACACGGCAGTTTGGCAGTGCTATATATAGTGAAAACAGGCCCCGTGGTGGAAGCCACCTCAATATCTGATGACAAACCAAAAGTCCTCTCCATTGAGCTCAGCTCGGTCATGGTGACATAAGGCTACAAACCTCCCTCAGTAGATTTCAAGCACCCCGAATTCACATTTCGGGAGATTCCACAAACCTCATTTCTGTATTGGCGATTTCCAATTCAACACCATATAGTACCCAATGGAGAAGCAGGCCAAAGACGGCAAGCTGTGGAAGAATGGTTAGACAATCGACATCTACATCACCTTACGAATCTATGTTGCCACCATCATTTTATAGTGCCCATTGGAAACAATCCTGATCTAACTATTGTTGGCAAAAACATCTCTAACCTGTATAGCAAGATTGTTCTGAATTCTGTTACACTAACTAAACATAGTCCTCGGTCCCTCAACTCAACATAGAAAGTGGTAACCATGAGAGTTCTTCATTTTTTCAAAACCCCCCTTTTCAATGATTTTTGATTGATTTTACCTCCCCCCTTTTTTTGCAAAATCGATGACAAAATCAGGGTTAAAATACCCCCTATTTCAAGGTTTTCAATGACAAGATTTTCAGACACCCCTTTTCAATGACTCTTATAATTTAACATTTTAAGAACAAAACATACACGTCTCAGTATTACTTTGTGTCTGCTGTACTCCAAGATGATCCGTCTTAATTGGGGAAATTAACATACATGTTATACTGATTTCAATCTAAATGAAAATGCAAGATTTTTTTTATAAAAACAAAATGTTCTGTAAACCAGTTTGTAGTCGACCAACAACCATTTGTGAAATGACCCTTTTTAACTTTCGCGGAAAGGTGCTCAGAAGATCCCCTTTTTCATGATTTCGCGGTCCGCGATGACCAGTAAAAATATACCCCTTTTTCCGCGAAATTTAGAATCTAATGGTTACCACTTTTTATTCAAGTTGAGGGGGACCGGGACATAGTCCAATCGGTATCCAAGTCAATGCGTGCAGTATAAGAACCAGAAAAAAATGCCTTTTAAGCGGCACTTGAACTACAGAAAAGCCAGACTGGGGGCCAAAAGGATACATGACCTGGATCAGAGAGTGAATAGGGTTGGCTCCAACACCCCATAATTATGACAAATTGACCAATAGTAAATAAGAATGCCCGGCGATTCATACCAATGAGCTGTAGGAAGGAATACATACCACGCCTTCCAAGGAATGTGCTAAAGGATATCAAGGTATTCCCTAATGTTGGAAGATGATCCTTCTCAGCTAAGCTAAGGTGAGGAAGTGTCTGAGGAAAGGATCAAAACCCGGCACACCTTAATTGAATCCACCGATATGCCCATAACAGCAAGAAGCATGGTCTACCGTCCAAAAGCTTTGAGTTTCAAGGTATATCCAACAAAAACATTAACAGCAGCCAAATGTTACACCCAACAAAGTTGCCCACCAACGCTTTTAAATGGCAAGTGCAGCAAGAAGCCAAGAAGATCAAACTAGACCGTAAGAGGTTATAGTGGGACCCTGGTTTCACTCACCCCTCGTGCACTATGAACAAACTGGAAACCCGGTATTGCTAAATTTCACCCAGGAAAAAGCAGCAGTAGGCCTTGACAAAATCTCAAGTGAGCAGCTGAAAAACTTCGGCCAGTAGCAAAGGAGCCCAGTGGTTTCTTGAGTTCTACATTTGCTGCTTTTTCCACGGTTCCAAAGATCTCGAGGAACGCACATTGTTTTTTTTAAATGGGGGGGGGGCACTTCTAAAGCCTGGGAAAGATTCCATCTAATCCAAGAGCTACAGACCAATAACTTCTCGGTGGTCGAAGAGAGTCTCTTTCTAAGCTTTGGATGATGAAAAACTGCACCCGATTATGAGGAAAAAACCACTACGTTGCAAAATCCATTCAAGAACAGGTGTGTGCTTTCCATCTTAGCAACACTGTGAATGAAGCCAAAAGTAAGCCTAAAGTAACTGGTCTGGAAAACCCATGGAGCACTGTGATAATTCGGTCTACCTAGGAGTTACTTGGACTGCACTCTCGCCCTTATAGACCCCCATCATAAAAAACGCAGGGAAACAGTATGTTCACGCCATAAATCTTGAACAAAACTCACTGGACAAGATGGGGTGCTCACCCACAACCCTATAAAGATCGACGGCAATTGTCCTGTGCACTTATGGAGAGTATATTTGCACTGTGTGGGAAGGTTAACCCATGCCAAGAAGATTGATTCAGCATCAAATACCACCTGCCAGCTTATCACAGGATGTCTTCGCCTAACTCCAATGGACAACTTATACATCCTAGGCAGGAATTGCTCCACCAGACATCTGTCGTAGTGTAGAGAGCATGCAAGAGCGTAGCTGCCAAATATCTAATGTAAAGCACCCTATGTCCGGACAGAAAGGAGCTGCTAACCGCCTTAAATCCAGAGAAAGTTTCTTAAGCTAAGTCCAACCCCTTGAAACAGTCTCAAATGAGTGTAAGAGAGTCACCTTGTGGAAAGTAAGACTTGCTATCAACCAAGTAACATCTATTGGTATTGAACCTGATGAGCATCACCCACCTGGAGCTGACTCCTCATGAGCTGAATGGCGATGTCTCAACAGATTGAGAACCAGAATCGGACGATCTAAGGTTTCCTTGCAGAAGTGGAGCTACCTGGAAGTAGATCAGGACACTACCTGTAATTGTAGAACAGCGCCACAGACAATGGAACATCTCTTGGACTGCCCAATGTTGGCGCAACAATGCACAGACAAGGATCTTGCAGAATTCAGTGAAGCAGCCAGACATTGTACCCACCTCTGGCTGGATCATACTTGAGAACCATTGTGTTTGGAAACGATAAGAAGAAGCAGCCTTGGCACTTGCATCCACCACGACATCATCTCTTTACATTACAGCCACACGTCAGCAGTTTTGACATGCTTTTGATGCCTCTTGTAAGGTTGTCCATACAGGTTTCCACAACTGTGAACCTGCAATTTTTCAACCACAGTCAGCTGGATCTGGTAGCTCTGGAGCTCGCAGCACTGCTTGTCCCGGCCCCAGCAATTTCCTGCCTGATATGCTGCTCTTCTGTTTGAGTGTTGCGCACACAATGCATCTGATGTAGGTTTAATGAACTCATTGGATCTCCCTTCATGAGCACTCTCACATGACTTGTGCTGTCGATACATGAGGAAACAAATCTTTCAATTGTATGGCTTTAGTTCTTTCCAAGTTAGCTTTCTGCTTCATTTTTTACAACTCAGGGAAGAATCTTGCTTGCTTCCCAGGCGGTTGTCTTTGTGCACCGGTGACTGTGTGAAACATCAGCAGAGACAATGCGTTTTCTGGTCCTAGGGTCAGGGCAATAGGCACGTGCTTGTAGACTCTGCGATTCTTTCCCGTACCAAATGATAGCCGATGTATGTGGGTCAGTGTAGGTTGGACTGGTTGAACAAAGCTACCGAAAAAAAACAAACAACACGTCTGGTGTCTCAGAGTACACCACATGACCTTTTGGTACCCGTGAGCATCAGCATCGGCTGCATGAAGTAGAAGCCTGCTATCAGCTTCTCATGTATGTATAGGGATAAGGATAAGGACCTAGCCTCGTTCATTCGACAGTATATCGCACGCGACCTTAATGGGTCAGTGCAGGCACACTAGAAGCCGGAAGGCTGCGATTGCTGCCTGCCTGACCCATACGGTCAAGTGTGATTATCCTGCCGAATGCACTGAGGCGTGGTCCTTATCCGTCATAACTTAGAAAACATAGTCATCACTCATTCCATTAAAACTTAATAATTAACGTAATTTATCTAAATTTTGAGGTATTTTTAAAATAAATAAACACTTCTATACTCCATGTCCAAAGTTAGACTCTATAAAAGGTGCCAAAGACCTTGACGCAATTCTTGTTGATATAGTTTTTGTTTTGAAATGATCTGGAGTCGAGAAAAACAGACCTCTAAGACACTGAGCGTGGCTAATCTTTCCTCGCACCTCCTGCAGTTTCAACCAACCCATTAGATGAAACGGCGTCAAGGAAATGGAAAAAGATAGGCTTTTCGCACTGCCCTTACTTTTCCAAACAAACCCATCAGTGACGAGTTGCAGATAAATGCATATGAATTTTCTTCTACCAGTCCAATGCCCACTGTATTAGATGTTAAAGACCCACGCAGACAGGTAGGTACAAAACATGACTGTTTCTGCATGGAAAACAAGGTTAGTGGTGAATGTGGAGGGGGGGGGGTCTGGAAGCACGCGAAGTGCTCATGGCCTCACGAGTATATAGCACCTGATAGAGTCCCATTTCTCTACGCTCCGTGCATGATGTCATAACCTTGACGCCGCTTGTACGCACGCGTCATTGTATGCCATCTTTGTGCGCGAGTTGTAAAACGCCGTCGCTTTAAGCCAGTGCGTGCGGTTTACTGTTGCGCCCATCAAGTCTCCGCGCTGACGTCCAAGGTCACAGAGGTACGGGAAGTTCCGTCTGCAGCGAAACTTTCTGAAAGGCTTTTCTAATTGACAAATTATCCACATACGGAATTTTATATTTAAGATCATAGGTTATGTCAAACGTCATTAATTAAGATATACGTGTTTCGGAAAGAAACATACAAAATCACACTTATTTTAATGGTTGCGCACGTGAAGTCACCTCATCATTTTAAACAGAAAACCAATAATTTTTTTCAACACAATAATTTGAGTTAGACCGGTGACCCATAGATTGGAGATACTAAGTTCGTAGAGGGTTATATACGATGCAGGCATGTTACTTGATTATTGAGCAGTATGTCGATATCAAATGATTGACGGTACTTCTAGTAGCGAAAGGAGTTGTGACTTGTGGTGACCCACGTGAATTATCTGATGACACGTGCATTATCTGACAGAGCCCAGTGGCATTCGTGTAAAAATAATGCACGCTCGGTTCGTTCGTGCAAGTCCAACTCCACGTGGAAGATCCGCTTATAAATCTGTTTCATCATCCAGGTTGATCAGGCCTGGAATTCCCCCCGCTTGGGGACTTGTAACCTCCAGTCAGCTATGATGTGGCTAATGTTTGTGGCTCTCCACAATCGCAGTTTGGTGGAGGTTCTACTCCGATCTTGTGAGGGAAGTCCTTTGGTACGAACCACTCCAGTTCTGAGTCCCGTTGAGGTTGACACCATGCTTTCCTATCAAGGTCACAGCCTGTGGGCTTGCCTAGATGGGCTGTCCACAAACTGCTTTAGGTTCAAATAGAGGATGACCATTGCTCAAACCATCTGTAATTGAATCCAAGATGATCGATAGGAATACTACGACTGCAGTGTCCTGGATTGGGTAATCAAAGTGATTTCCTGAATATCTCTGATCCAAAGGGTGTTGGTGGTGGATTAGACTACAGGTTCCTCACATTTCTTGGCGGGCTTGATCGTCTGAAGGTTCCTCCTAAGATTGGCAGGAGCTATGCCCGACAGAATTGGGAGGTATTCTACAGGCGTTGCCAAAAGGCAACCACTAACAAGTCTCATTGCATCATTCAGAACCACATCAATCTTGTGTGAAGTACGCTGTGACCTCCATACTGGTGCAGCGTCATTCAGCAGTGGAGTAATTGCCAATGGCAACAGTGATTTATTAAGGTGTCAAAGGCTCACCCATCCAGTTCCGAGCGAGCCTTCTGAGGAGGTTACACGAAGAACTGCGTCTTGAGCAGCACTGCCTTGGTGTTTTGATTGAAAGTAAATGCTGCGGTCCATTGTGACTCCAATGTACTTCGGTGTTGGGTCATTTGAACAGTTTTTCTCTCATCTAGAGTGATGTTTAGTTCTCTTTTTGCGCATCGTTGCCATGTGGCAAACAAGCTGACGGTCTGGTTTGCTGAGTTTCAAGTGCCTCGGTGGAATAATTGGGCTTACAGTATTGGTCCTTTCCGCTCAGCACTGGTTTCTAAGGACTCAAAGAAGTCAAGCACTATTCCAAGTGCCGTGTCGTCTGCGTAGGAGTACGCGAACACCTCCCTTTGGCATATCGGAGACGTAGATGTTGCGAGACGGGGTGCCAGGACCAGACCTTTTGACACCATTCCGAAGTTTTGGGGCGCTTACTACTGCGTTGCCCATTGATGTCTCCATGACGAACGATCATGTCTTGGAGAGCAGCAAATGAACTGACAGCTTGACATCAGGTAGATTTTTGAGTAGCTTGTAGGTAAGAGGCCTCGGTGCCAAACCTGCTTCTCTGGAAGCCGTCTCGATGTCATTAACTAGTCGTGCTATCGTGGTCATTTGTTGATTTTACCTCTTCGAATCCAGCTTGGGTGCGGGTAAATTTGCCTCGACAGTATCATTGATCCTGCCGATTATCAGTCGCTCACACTTTATAGATGTGAGAGAGTAGCGAGATGGTCCTGTAACTCTTGGGGTCATTTGCTGGTTTCTTGGGCTTTCAGGATTTCAATGAACCTTTGATTCTTCCCTGGAGGGCATAGTTTGTTCCCAGCAAGAAGAAATGAGAGTTGGAGCCATCGGCACAGCTTCGGGTGCCATATTCTTCAAGAATTCTGTATGGATGTTGTCATTGCCAGGAGCTTTCCCATTCTTGTCAGAAACTTTAATTGCTTCGGTGATCTCATCGTAGGTGAATGGTTGGGACATGGGGCTTTACGGTGGAGAGGTTTGTGAATCTGTTTGATCTCTGCATTAACAGCACTAGAGTGGGCTTTCGCCTGTGGAGTGTGGTCTTGCCATCTTTTCCATTGTTTGACAGTACTGAGCGATGGGGATGGATTCGCCGAGACAGGACGGCGGCGGGGGTGGGGGGGGCTTCTCTGGACAGCTCCGCCCGGTGAGGCTTGTTGATGGTGTTCCAGGCCTTGCGGCTTTTAGTGGTAGTTTTTGATATGGATTCTCATCCTCCCATCTGGTGCTTCTCTTTTGGCCAAGCAGATACAGTAGCTGGTTACATTTGCTGTTCTCTCAGTATCGTAGTTGTATTACACTACGCTTTGTATAACTCGGCCGCTTCCTTGTCCCAACATGGGTGTAGGAATCCTTCTGCTCTTTGAAATGGAACATTTTAGCTGCTTGGTGGAGCAGGGAGCAAGGTCAGAATATGCATCGTTGATTTTGGATATGAACCGGGTCGGGGCAGCGTGGTGACAGTTCGCTGGTGCGTTGTTTGAACTTGGGCCGGTTGGCTTTCCTGAAATTCATCTCTTTCTGTAGAGGCTGGAGATCGTGACCTTGATGTCACTGGTGACCAGGATAGGGGCAATGACCTGATCTAGGAAATCTAGGGAGGACCGTTCTGGAACAGCGAGATCGAATGTCGCTGGTGACTGTTTGACAGGTCGGAACAGGTCCATGTCCCTGACTGCTAGAATAGAAGGTGGTGGATCTTACTATCAAACAAGCAGTTGTAGGTCTTGGGCTTCATTCCATTCAAGAGCCGCTTTGCCATTCTTTGTCAGTCATTGGAGTATCCCCAGTCTTGTATTTTCTACTTTGAACTCTCCGCAACGAATGACTCCGGTGAACTACTGGAAGGGAGTTGAAGTCTGCCTCACCTGGTGTGGCTTAATAGAGGTTGGTGAAGTGGGTTCCATTGCTTCAAATGTTATCACTGGTCGGCGAATCATTGAAGATTGCAGGGTTGATCTCACTTTATGCCTCCTTCCAGAGAAGTGATCCCGTGCTTGTTGTGCGGGATGACGCAAATTAAGGTCAAAACCTTCGATTTGCAGCTTCTCTTCGAATTCGCATGAGTTTCTTTTCTTTTGGAGGCGGATGATATTTCACTCCGTTCTCCCTGGAGAGCTGTAAGAGGATGTCACGCTTAGCATGGGAGACCCTCAACTTTCAAGCTGCAGGATACAAACTTTGTTGCTTGCCATAAGAAGGTTCCTCTGTGAGTAGGCCAAGCCGCTATAGAATTGAGGGTGGGTCTTCAAGATGTTTACTGTGGTGTTTTAAAACGCGATGTTTGGACTTAAGTTGTGAATCATGTGTAGCCACAACAGGTGAGGTGACTTTAACAGGGCCGCCGCGCGAGGCTTACATGACCCCCCTTGAAAACAATATATAATCTAACACGAGAAGTATATAGAGAATGAAGTTTAGATTGTTAGTGTCTGATTATTACACCATCACCCACTAACACTACAAATACCGCTATCTAGATTTCTTAACTAAACACACCCAAAAAAGTAACTCGCCACCCCTGAAATTTGTCTGTCAGTGTGAAAACGATAGACTTTTATACCACTCTGGAATTTCATTGGAGCGGTTGGGTTTATTTACCGTATTTTGACACCTATTTGTGGCGATCGAGGAGTATTGTTGAAGTTGTGCCCACTTGACCTAACCCACCCAGGATTTATTACGCTGTGGGCACTACGAAATCATTAGAACATTTCGCTTCAATTTCGCTTCATATTGCCCACATAAAAGGAAACGATGGTGCTCTTGTAGCCTAGCAGGAATTTTTATATTACCCCTGTTGATAGTATGTAGATAAAACCAAGTGTCGACATTTATGTAACAGTCAAATGCCATTGTTTAAGAACGTTACTTTTCATCGCAAGGGGGACCTAAGGAATACTAAATATATCAATGCGACTTGCAATAATCCGACTTCGAATTGCCAATTCAACATTACGTACAAATATTAGTTTGACATAAAATAGAAACGCACGTATTAAGCGCAATATGCACAGATGGAATCCTCAAAGCGCTTTATAAAAACATTTTAAAAATTACAATATACATATTATCCATCTAAAAACATGAATTAGCACAAAAGTAGCAGCCTACATACAATATGTACTTACATCTACTTTTTGTAATCGTCTCTTAAGTTTATAAGTATCCGAGCGGTCAAATATTATTTCCTTCCTGCTCAAAGATTTGGAAGAGAATACTCCGTTTTACAACAGTATTGAGGCATATTGTTCCATGATTTAATGCATGAATTTCGCCATAATAGTTATCGTCCCATCCATATTAAACCAGTTAAGATAATTCAAATACAGCTCCCTTGCATAATGTGATAATAAATAGTCACATTAAAAAATCTCGGACATAACTATAACGTAATCCTCCAATCCGCTTGCTAGCTCCACTTTAAATTTCAACCAAGTCCGTTAAAGATATGGACATTTATTTTACAAATTTCACCAAAATATTATACAAGATCTCAGCAAAGTGATGGCGCTATACCGTATTGCTGTACTCAAGTATGCGGGAAACGTTCGCTGTACTAGTCTAGTGGGTGGAAGGGGGTCTCGTGCACCCCCTGAAATCAATTTCTATCATGTCTCTATATGAGAAAAAATGCGTGGAAAATCGATTAGCTTGTTTACAAATTCAAAATGTTCCCCGTGCCATTTTTTAGGTAGGTTGTATAACAAATTAGGATCGCATTACAGAAAAAATATAGTTTTCACCGTATCTCAACACAAGAACAACATCTGTTGGCCGTTGCATTGAATTTTAAGAATGCATATCATACTAACGAGATAGATATGAGTTTCTTGTGGTCAAAGACATACATCTCTTACTTAAATTTACAATTATATTATTATTATTTGACTATACAATTAAATATTACAGGTATACATCGTTTTTATGTTTTACAGAGCTTTGGAGAGGCCATGTTAGCTGCCATCTTGGATCCGAAGCAAGATAATAATACAAATGTGATCGGCAAGAGTTCACAATGGCTCAGGAACAACATTTTGTGTTTTATTGTTGTTGAGATATGGTGAAAATTATGTTTTTCTGTAATGGCGATCCTAATTTGCATAAATTTACATAAAAATGTTAGATGGGACAATTTTTGAATTTTTTAACATAGCTAATCGTTTTCTAGGGGTTATATTTAAGATATTTTAAAAGATATTATTTATGAACTATTAACACATTTATTTTGGCTAAATCGAAGTAAATAAATACTCATATTATCTTTTCCATAATTTAAATTAATTAAATGTCACTGAGTAAGTGATTTTTATGTATTTTATTGTTTTCTCACCCTGTGATATTTAAGAAAGTTATTTTAAAAATTAATTACAAGACAATGGATGCACCTATTTCTATGATTCTTTCATTAATAATTATGATAATTCAGTATAAAATGAAATTGTAAAAAATAATTGTATATTTCACATCAAAAGCGCCCTCAATTTTGCCTAATGTTTCGAGGTCTATAACTCGTTTCGTTAAAATACGCAAACATCAAAAACGAAAACGAACGTAACTAGAGAACGGTACATGCTATGAACATGAAATTTGGCACACATATTAAGCAAATATAGGGCTAGTGAACCATGAAGGCCGATTTTCAAAATTTTGTTCCAAATTCAAATTACGTCATGAAATTATGCAATTGGTCGATTGCCGGTTGCCATGGCAACGGTATTAAAAATTCGGCTTCATGGTTCACTGCGTATTTACCCCCTGCACATGTCACCCAAGTTTCGTCCCAGTACCATGTTTAGTTATTTAGTTACGTCCGTTCTAGTGTTTAGCCAGTCAGAGACCTTACATGGTTACCATGGCAACCAGAGCAAAAATTTACATGGATTTTGAAACTTTGCGACATGGGCTACAATATGATGTATAACATGTATATACCACTATTTAGGAAAATTAAGAAAAATCATTTCAAAGTTCACTGCTTCAGACCCCATACTCCCCCCCCTTAATGCATGAATTTCGCCATAAATATTAATCGTCCCTCAATATTAAATCCAGTTAAGATAAAATTCAAATTACAGCTCCCTTGATAATGTGATAATAAATGATCACTGAAAAAATATCGGACATAACTATAACGCAATCCTCCAATCCGATTGCTAGCTCCATTTAAATTTCAAACCAAGTCCGTTAAAGAATGGACAGTTTTATTTACAAATTTCCAAAATATTATACAAGAGCTCGCAAAGTGATGGCGCTATACCGTATTGCTGTACTCAATTAGGCGGGAACGTTCGCTATACCGTATTGCTGTACTAGTCTAGTGGGGAGAAGGGGTCTCGTGCACCCCCCTGAATCCAATTTCTAATCATGTCTCTATATGAGAAAAATTCGTGCGAAACGCATTAGCTATGTTAAAACATGTCAAATTGTCCCCCACTTGCCATTTTTAGGTATGTTTATGCAAATTCCGGAATCTGCCATTACGAAAAATATAGGTTTTCACCGTAATCTCAACAACAGAAACAAAATCCTGTACTTTCTAGAGCCATTATGACCGCTTGCCATGCTATTTGTTACTGGTTGTTTTGCTTCGGCTCCAATATGTAGACAACATGCCCGCTCAAAGATCTCATGAGGACAATCCTCCTTCCTGTTATTATTAGTCCGTATAGTTCACAAAATGAGAAAATAAATTAAGGAATATATGTCCTTCGCCTATGACACTCTTATCTGCCTTTTTTGGCTTAGTGAGTATATTTACATTCAATTGGCGTCCAATTTCTCTGCTTCAAAATGTGTTAAAACTTAGGACTTACCTATCTTATCCCCAAATCTGGGTGAAAAATGTGGAACTATAGTATGAGACATTCAACTCAAAGCTTGTATTTTGTTGGGTTAACTTATTTGGAAATGCAAGATGTCGGCTAATTCAGCGAAATTCAAGAACTTGAAAGTGGGCTTAGAGCCGACATCTTGAATTTAACATACTACTGAAACAAAAAATAGCAGTTATTTATTCTAAAAACACATTTAATTTAACATATAAAAATACATTTAATTGACACCATGGCCAAATTATCGTTGATGTAAACTAAAACGCATTCAACGTATAAACGATAACGTAATAATACTAGTAAATTTTGACATTTTCCCCATCTCCCATTGACTAAGATGTATCTGAGATCAACATTAACTTGTTTGTGATGGACGTAATAATCAAGGTTTTCACGGCATTTTCAAAAATATAAAAATAATGAGAATACAAGGAAAAACATTACATACTTCTACACTGTTTAGGCACATGAACCTTGGTATTTGGAAGTCTTTAAAAGAAAATTGATGTTGTGTTTCGGACATCAATTTTCTCCCATTTTTTCGATGTTTGAAGGAAATATCAAATAGAAAGAACACGGAAAGTATGTCAAACTATATATGCCCAAAGTGCAGCTCAACGGCTCCTAATCAAAATATTACCTTTTTGTCCAATAAAGCCGTGTTTTAAATGCCTTAAAGTAAACAAGACAAATCCTGGAAATCACTCTTTCATGAAAATACTCGACCTATATCTCAAACCCCCATCATTTTATTTACACTGTAGAGATCCAAATAGCCGCTGCATAAATTTCAATACGGGATACTCATGCTCATTCAGAGAATTACATCACGACACATCCAAACCAGTGGGCCAACTTTTTGATGCAGGGGCAGCATTGATTAAATCCCAAACACAACAAACAAAAGCCGGGTCTAAGTTTGGTTTCTAAGTAGGGATGTGCCTGCAGGGAGTTGGAAGTAGTAGGACCCATATGAGGACAATTTTTTTTACAAAACAATGAGCTCTTTGCCTATAGAGACTTTTAGAAAAATTTGGAAAAAATTTAGCTTATATGAGGAAATTGGACGAATTTTGAAACAATTTTGAATATAATAAAGTTGTTACATGTACATTGTACTTTCGTCTTTTTAAATGTAAAATTTTCTTCAACGTAACCTGGTTTGAGATTCAATTAGCATTTGCGTTAAATTGTATATTCCTCCTTCACAGATCTGCTGTGGGGGGGGGGGTATTGTTGGGGGGGGGGGGGTGGGGGGGTGTGGGGGACTAGGCACCATCCTGGTTTCCCCGGGAGTTGCGAATTATTTATTAATTATTATTTATAATGAAAGTGTTAACTTGTTGCCGTGCACCCCCCCACAGAACTTTTACCCACACCAACTTTTTTAGGTGGCTTTTAGGCGTTCCTGGTCCTAAATCAAACAATTTTGGGATGTTAAACAGTGAAAAAATCCCGATGCTCTCGAGGATATCGTAACTAAGGGACAACACCCATTAGATATTCCCGGGGGGTCGGCCCGGCGGGCTAGGGAGGGGGGGCTAGGAAGTTCAGTTTGGAGATGATTTTTTCTCGGCTGAGATAAGAGGGTGATTTTTTTTTTTTGCACAAAGCATTGGGTGTTAATTTTTGTTTTCTTTACAGACTTGGGTGAAGTTTTTTTTTCTACAAGCTGGGGTGAATTTTTTTTTAATTCATTACAGGTTTTTTTTCTTTTTTTTATCGCCAAAGGGGGGGTGTGAATTTTTTTTTTTTGTTTTTTACAAGCTGGGGTGGATTTTTTTAATTCATTTTATGTTGCAAAAAATTGGTACTAGGGGTGTATGGGGCAGCCAGAGGTTCACTTTCGAACGACTGATTGAGGACGGCTTCTTTGGAAGACGGTGATTGAGGAACCCTCCCTACCATGCTGGACAAATGCAATTTGTAAGATGGGACATAAATAATGTCCCCCCCTTCATCCCAAAAACATTCTTGTCTATACCAATAGTAATTGCCAATACACATGGTTCATTGCGTGTCATAAAATAGTAAATTCTATTTTTCATGTTTAGATCTCACCATCACGGATAAAAAAAACCCACAAAATTGTTCAAAAATTGTATTTGGTGCAAAATACAGTGCAGGATATTTGAAAGAAAGAAACAGAAAAACATTTTCCTTAAGAACCACGTACCCAATAAAATCAAAGAGAATCACAGAACTTTTCATCAACACATTGAACATAATCAAAACAGGGAACAGCAGGTATTATTTTCATGTTGTGTTTCATTCAGTGTTTAAATGAAACCCACTTTATTAGGCTATCACGTTCATACAATCTCAAGAAGCTTGGAAGATAAGATTTCAGATCGCACATTTTTAATGGAATAACTAACTGTATTTTTCATATGTTATCTTAAACTTGTTGAGAAGGAGGAAAAGATCTTTTAAAATGAAACACAATGGCATGTGAAAAAAAATTATTCAGACATAATAAAATAGACCCTTACTGAAACCTTTCCATAAATTTGAAAACAATTTGGATTTGTTTAATTTATTGTAAAAACAGCCTTTTTTAAAAAACAGTAGAGAGTTTGTGCAAATATGGAAATTTCTGCCATGGAAAATTAAGGTGTTGACATACCTGCCAGAATTGATAGTGTATCTAGCATGCTGTGTGACACATTTCAAAAGTATTCAGTCCATGAGTCAAGGCATTGTAGTGCAGGCTTTTAGTAAAGCAATGATCTGTCCTATAAAAGGGGGATTTAGCACATACACAATACAATGGTGTGTGTGTGTGTGAGTGCTGAATGCATGCTTTTCAAGGTTGATAAAATGCTAGCAGTAATGTCAGAATCTTGGTGAGAAGCGAGGCTTACAAGAATAAATTTGAGTTATTTTCTCTTTTTACAAATTGTAAGCACCTAAAGCAATGTAATAGTGATATAAACCCCTTGGTATGCTCTGTGTTCAGAAGAGTGCAGTAGGTGTGTGGAATTAAAAGTCCGGGAAGGTCTAGTACACTATAAATAGCGACAAACCTGGAATACAGCTGGGTGTTGGGCTCCCAGGGCCGGGGGGGGGGGGGGGGGGACTCCTATATGATGGCTGATATCAATTGCCAGTCGATAACCTTCTTTCAAGTTTGCCAAACCGTACATCCAAAAACAATATTTTTCATGTGATCTGTATCCAACCCTCAACCTCCTTTTTTTTCTCGGCAGCCTTTTTTGCTTGTAATCATAGATCCACTCAAGGGTCCCAAAAACCCTCCTATTTCATTATCCGGCTTACACATCATGTGACCATCACTTCAGCGTACGGCTATATTATAGAGTTCATATCTAATGCTGAAAGCAGGTAGTCATCAATCTCATATCCTACTGCTGATAGCAGGTGTTCCATTAATGCCATATCTAAAATGATAAAAGGTATGTCATCAATGTT
>JAMKCH010022564.1:0-28488 GCA_023653785.1 Ophioderma brevispina | reverse complement strand
TGCTTTGGACAAATTTGTTCATCAGGAGGCATACATAATACAGTACACAGATTAACGAATAGAAGTTTTGGGAATGGACCCATGGGTTTCGTAGGGGCTTGTCCAATCCGACAATATACCAATGTGTGGTTACTCTAACCTCATCTACAAAAGAATAGGCAGAGTTGACGCTTTTTTGTGCATTTTTATGCTTTGAGAAGCTTCTTCCAAACCTATCCTTTCTACCAGTTTTAAAAAACCATAATTTTGGGGTATCCGTCCTCGCTGGAGTCTCAAATTGATATTGGTTGTTCGATTTTCACCCAAACATGAGGTCTCGACATTAGGTCATGAGCCAAGCGAAAAAGAGTGCTCATATACGGACCAGGTGGCGCACCCCTGGAAGTACATAATTCCTTCTGCAAATAATTTCCTAAAATTCCAGAATCAAGTTCTACTTTGTTGTTCTCACGTCCTAGTATTGCACATTCTAGAAAATGAATTGTCATCTCAATTTATGCCCTGAATACGTGCGACGGGATGTACACCATGATTCCTTGACTCCCAGCAAATAATGGGGGTATTGATAAGTAAATCCCGCTCGGTAAATGTATATACCCAACACTGCACAGATTCCTTTTTCATCGGGACTGCAGAGCCCATTGTTATTAATCCAGCAACTGAAAAGATTGCAGGTGTTTTAAAAACCATCACCCCCCCCGATTTAGATTAGCGATTATATCATGACGCGGAACACAATTAACTGTCCTCTTTTCATGAATCAATAAAGTTAGAAAGAGTTGCTACTGTGTGTTCAATTTTCTTTGGACCCTATTTTCATCTTTATTCAAAAATGAAACAAAGGTGAGCAAAGCCATGAGAGAAAAAATGTTTAGAAACTGTGACCTAACATCTTTGTGCAGAACCAAACCGTAACTTGCCGCGGAACCCCATTTCTATGCAATTTATTGCGTTCCTAGCAAGAACTCGAAAATCATTCACCTGATGAAATGCAGGGGAACGATGCCGAACAAACTTTTTAATGATAAAAAAGATTCTATATTAATATCCACATCGTAAATACTACGGCAAGCGGGCCTTTTCAGCTTCCGCACCAAAGTTATTGAACCACTTCCGAAGTCCATTAATGTGCCTCATCGCTTTGCCACTTTCAAAAAAAACTGCTCAAGACTCTTTATTTTTACAATAACTTCCGATGAGGTATTGTACTCCGATTCATGCAAATATGTTGATTGCGATCAGCAAAATGATCTAAGGTCGGTCAGATTCAATTTTTACTTTTTCCATGTACCTGTATGCATCATTTAAAAGCCTACATTTTGCTGAAATCCCTATTGAAATTGACCAATTACTTCCAAAGATATGATCAGCTGAAGGGTGGCCAAAACATAGGAAACAAAAGACATTTGCTCCTTTGTTTGCTATATCTCAAAATCATATTTGGCGACTTCCGACTCATTTGGCTTGACACAGTCACATATGATCTTTGTTTTTTAGCCTTTATATATGCTGTACATTCTCTATTTTTGGTGTGGGTCTGTTTAATCTAGATGTGGGTTTTAATAATCCGTAATGGCATCATGCTCATTTTTTGAAATATGCTTTTTTTGTACTGGTGCTGATCCCGGTAAATGGATTTTTTCATGTAATGGTCTTTTCGCAGGGTTTATAATGTGTATTTTAGTATATTCTTGTATTGTAATTATGCTCTACTCTATCTCTGCCATGGTGTTTTCTTATTGTAAAGCGCTGCAGAGGCCTTATGGTATGGGGCGCTAAATAAATGCCTGTGTATTATCGTCGCGTAGCGACAGGATATTACTTTACTAGGGCCATTTTGGGGCGTTTTTTGTTCGTGGATGTCCGTAAATGTCGGACGATTTCGGCCGGTGAAAATGTACGTGCAAATTACTGTCGTGCTGGGTTTTTGCCCCTAGAAATTGTCGGTGTCATTGCTTTAGCTTGGAAGTTTTTTTGGGTAAAAAACCGGTGTTTTTTGTTAAAATTTGTTTGCTTTTATTTAAATGGAAAGTTTGGGTTTTGTTACTTGATTTTGAAGTATGTACGAGATCAGCTATACCTGCTTTAAAGAAGTATCTGAAAATGCCGCTTTCTAGAGTGAGGATTTTGTTTAAAAATAACGTATTAAGTGTAGTGAAAATAAATGTTGCTGCCCAAAAAAAGGGAAATTAGTGATGGGTGTTCCCTCGGGCGATTTTTAACGCAGGGTAGTTGGGTATACATGTGTATAATAGCGGGTAGTCAAGGTTGCTCTGACTAGACACTCCATTTCTTGTGGTCGTGTCCCGGGCTATGACGTGTCGAGCAAATGCGGGGGGTTTCCTGGAAGAGCTTTTTGACGAAATTTAAAACCTGATTACTTGGACTTGGGATTGGTAGTAAAACCTCCAGGGACTCCATAAGGGAATTTTGACTGGAGGTAGGTGGTCACAGAAATTTACTAGGGAGTAATGCTGTACTTAAATGCGGTTTCTTGTTTGTTGATCAAGTTTTGTGGAGTTAAAACAGTTTCCAGTCTTTTATTGTTCGTGGGAAAAATGAGTCGGCGAGTGGTGCAAGATTGGTGGTGTAGGATTTGTGAGTGCTGGTTTGTCCTCTTCTCCCTGTTGGTCTTGGGTGGAATGTAGTGTCTGGAGATGTCAAGTTCATCATGTGTATTTTACAGAGACAAAACGGTGAATTTTGGCGTTCTGTAGACTAGCCAGCGAGGGTGGATAGCATTTCAGGTAACACTAGTTCAACGGGTGAAAATTCCCCCCCAGTAGTGATCGGGATCTATACTTTGGACTTTTTCAAGGATGGTTATGTACATTTGCTTGGTAAGGATTCCAGGCCGCTATTCCATATTCGAGATGGGGGTCTAACAAGAGTATGGTGAGAGCATTATTTGTATGAATAGATGCATGATGGAAGTTTCTGGATGATAACCCAGGGATTTTAGAAGCTTTTGATGCAGCATATTGGCTTTGCTTGTTTATTTTATAAATTTTTATTGTTTGTGTGGTTAACAGAGAATGTTTTTTTTTTTTCGCATATGAACCATCACAAAAGTCCTACATATAGGCCTAAAGCATAAACAAAAGAAAATTAACACAATAAAATGAATAAATAGCAAATGGAATAAATAAAGAAAAAATCCTGTAACAAATTAAAATTAAAAAAAAGAAAATAATCATCACATATGAGAATAGAATAACAATAATTTAAAAATAAACCAATAAATCCCGTGTACCTAGTCTTATGAATATTTAAAAATAAATTGTTAAAATATAAAAAATTGTTAATTATTAATTATTCTGATTTAATACAGACATTTTATATAGCGCCTTCCCAAAAAGGAATGAAATATAAAATGAATAAAAAATTTAATTTTTTAAATTTACTATAATATAAAAATCAGTACACAAATAAAATGAGTAAAGAAAGCGACCAAATATAAAAAATACAAGCCAAAATGGTGAAGAAATTAAAAATAAAAACGGGGGATTATAAAAAAATTTGAAAAATTAATAAAATCAAGCCTAACCACAAAAATATTAATAATATAAATCGCTTACAATGAAAATAAACTTAAATAATTATACCACTTAACAAATAAAGATGACTAAATAGTAAAAAATAAAAAAAAAGCAATAACACAATCCCATTACAAACCAAAAATTTTGAATAATACATATCGAAATGAACAATATATAGAAATAAAATCAACACTAATTATTAATAATAAGTACATCAGTTACAATAAAAAAATATTGAAATAAACCAAATTAAAATGGTACTACATAGGTACAATAAAAAACTTAAATAATAAATAAGAATTGAACACAATACATTACTAAAAACAAAATACACTATGAATAAAATCTATACATTAATCATTAAAAATCAAATAAACTAACAAACGAAAGGAATTGTTCGCGAATGAATTGCAATATGGTACCCCGTTGGCGTCATATTCCAAGCAATTTTCAAGAAAACGTACAACTTACAGCTTCCATTCTGGACATCTTTCACCTTCAAACTTTGCAATGTGTCTATATTCAGAACATCAGACCAACTACATTCGAGTCTTCTATCTAACCACCAACCTACAAACAGTCATGTAGAATTCTCTTAACCGCATCCAATCACAAGATTTTTTTTTCCAAGTGACAATCTGCATCTGGAACAACCCCCACCAGCTTACTGGGTTCCGCTTCACCTGGAGATTTTTCCCGGAGTTGCCTGAAGTCACTCACACTCCGCTAGCCTAGCCACACAGACCTTCTTTTTACGTGCACAGTCCTTTTTCCTTCCTGCCACTTTGTTTGCTCTCTTTTTTCTGTGACCAAGCACAAGCAACCATTTTGCCCCTAGAACAACAATCTCTACTACTGAGGTGATGTAACTATTGGCAGATAGATTAAGGTAAGATGCAAGTCAACAGTCAACCTAACAAACTTGCAAATCGCCTGAATATGCAGCCACGGAATTACAATTCATATTTGACATCATTCAAACAATCGAAACAAACTTGCAGGAAAACGTCTGCATCAATTCACCATAACAAATTTCAGCCAACCTCGGTTAACAAATAAATGGCTCAGAGCGACCGATAAGGTTCTGAAAAAGCAATCACACCCACCCCGCCAACATGACCCCACTGGCAAACCCCCAGTTTACCAGCCTCCCCCGCCCTACCAGTCCCCAAATAAAAGAAAACCCTGAAACCTAGAAAGCCGAGAACCGCCGAAATTCTAGTACTATTATTATTATTATTTATCTGATTAATTATGGCTGTGGTTCTGCAACCAGATGTTGGGTCATAGCTTGCCAATCAACTTCTTTCATTATTTTGCTCATCTTTTCGTGTTCCTTTTTGGACACAAGGCATTTCTCGAACCACAAAGGTCCGCCCGTCGCGATAGTAAATGGAGGGAAAATTAATTTTAAGATCACAGGTAGAATTGTGATGGAAATAATGGTTCTAAACCATTCTGCGGGCTGCTGCATAGCATTGCAATTTGCGGTATCAATGTTGAACACATTGACCCTACAACTCTTTGTATTTTATTGACCTTAGATGAACCCTCCTTGACCTTGAAATGACCATCACAATTTTCGTTTGAATTTTTACACATCCACAAAGTTTTTCCATGACCTACCACTTGTTTATTAGTTGACCTTGAATACCCACACGACCTTGAATGACCGTCAACATTTTCGGCACTGATGCGTACTACCTCCCATCAGCTTTCATGACCATACTAACCATGTGTATGGATTTGACCTTCGATGACTCCACATGATCTTGAAATGGACCATCAACACTTTTTTTTTTTGGCACTGAATGTTGACCACACCCCCAATTCACATCTGTACCACATTACTTATGGATTTTGACCTTGGATGACCCCGCAGGACCTTGACATGTGACCTTCTTTTTTTGGGGCACTGAAGTGTTGACCACACCCACCAAGTTTCATCAGCCTACCACAATTGACAATGCTTGCATTAATTCATTTTACCTTGAATGACCCGCATAATCTTGAAATGACCTTCAAAATTTTTCATCACGAAATGTTGACCACACACCCACCGAGTTTTCAATCATCCTACATAATTGACACCAAGGGCTAGAGCAATTTAATTCCATTTGACTTAAATGACCCCTGCATAAACCTTGAAAATGACCTTCAAATTTTTTTCCGGCCTGAAGTGTTGACCACACCCAACCCAATCCCCACCCAAGTTTCATCATCCTGCCAACAATTGCCAAGGCTTATAGCATTAATCCATTTTTGACCGCCTTTGACCTTTGACCCCTGCCACATGCCCCACACCTCCGCCTCATCCACCGTCCACTTGGGTGACATCTATGGTGCGAAGATGGGCAAACCTACTTCCTTAGATCAAAAGATATCATGTGTACAGGCTTATATCTCATTTTTTGACCAATTTGACCCTATTTTTGACCATAATTTGACCTTGTGACCCATGCCACCTGACCCCCTCCGAACTCAGCCACCGTCCACTTGGGTGACATCTATGGTCCGAAGATGGGGCAACCATACTCTGTCGTAGATCAAAAGATATCATGTTTACAATCTTATATTTTATCCCATTTTTTGACCAAATTTGACCCTATTTTTGACCATATTTGAGACCTTTAACCGCCACATGCCCCACCTCCGACTCATCCACGTCAACTTGGGTGACATCTATGGTGCGAAGTTGGACACCCATACTTGCTTGATTCAAAGATATCGTGTTTACAAGGGCTATAACAATAGATCCTATTTTTACCAAATTAACCCTATTTTTGACCAATTTGACCTCATGTCACATACCCACCCCACTTTACAATCCCAGCCCACACCTACTTGAGATGCATCTATGTTGCGAAGATGGGTACCCACACTTACTTTACTTAGATCCAGAGATATTGCTTGGGACACACACCACACACACGTCCGCACACACTGACGCAGGGCATTTCTATTATAGTCCCCCTTCGCCATTAAAGTTGGCGGGGGACCAAAATGCACCATTAGTTTGCTGAGTCACTGGATTGGGTGGACAAATCCCTTTGTCATTGGATATTCAGAGAAAAAAGGAGATGACAATTTAATAATTTTTAAGAAAATATGCACATACTGGACGTGAGAACATGCATAGAACTGATTTTGATATTTTTAGACAATTTATTTTAGCCAAAATTAATGTACGTGTTTAGGGGTGCTCACCTTTGGTAAACGCTATGAGATCTGCCCGCTCGCCCTACAATCAATTGCAGCGTTGTTGTCTACGGGTTTTACAATGATCCGCCAAAGCATGCTAACCTCAATGTAATGGTCGCAAGATGAAGTCAAGACTAATACTTCAATTAGCGCAGGTTTCAATTTCGGGTTACCTCACTTGATTAACATACAGCAAAACCAATTAAACTAGAGGTTAATTGTGCTCAGCCAACGAGCACGAGTGAGTCGGCGCACTCAAAATTTGGGAGAAAAGGTAAACTTGATAGTGCTCATCAGAAAGCACGATTTTATTACTTGCTGCCCATGTGAACCTTGAACTCCAATCTGGTACACATACTTATAAGGGTTGGGTCAGCAGTTCATCTGATCAAGTCCTGGGTTGATTAAAGCAATTGGTAATTAAGTGGTGCCGGATGTTTTTTTTCAAAATGCCCTTTAATGGACCCACATGACCTTTGCCCAATCTGTTTACAATCCGCCATATGGGCCTTGGGTCCAGTGTTCTTCTGAGAGTGATTTATTGCAATACTTTGTGGTTGAGCAGAAACGGAGGGTTAAAGCAACTGAACCTTAATGATCCCTGGTTTACCTTTAACCCCAATCGGAACACCCCTAATGGGTCTTTTGGTCAGGCAGTTCTTCTGATCAGGTCTCGTGATTTATGCCAGAAACAGCAAAAGAGGTTAAGAGTGACTGACCTGTAGTGACCCCTTTGTGACCTTTTGAACCCAATCTGTGATACACTCTGTGTTGGAGACTTGGGTCAGGGTTTCTTCTGACAAAGTCTGGTTAGATCAAGCCAACTGTGAGCAGTTTTTGAAATACATGGCAAGGGGTTACAGAGACTGCCCCTTTTTTGACCCCTAAATGACTCGGATTCAAATCTGTGAACACCCCATATAGCCAGGCACCGACAATCAACGTTGGACCGAATGTCTCGATAGCACATACGAAACTTTGTGAGAAGAAGCAAAAAGGGCCTACATGACCGCTATTGAACCCATTGACCCTTAAAACTGGTGTACACCAACCTGCACTTGGGGTTGAAGGTTCTGTTGGCCAATTTCTAGTTGCAATGGCCCAGCTTTTGACAGAAGGCATTTAAAGTGAGGTGAGCAAACAAAAAAGAAAGACGATGGGAAATTGAGAAACGACCGTTAGTCGGGTGTGCCTGCTATGCCTGACTTACCAAGCGAAAGTCATGGCAGCCAACACTGGAAATTCTCAATTTCAGATTATAAATGAGGTACAACTTCAAAAATGAATTCACAGTATAAAAGACGTGTGGAGAAGTACTGAGACTAGCATCACTATCTTTCAACAGTATTTACCCAAGTCCAAAAGGAGAGAATACTCATTTGAAGAGTTGGCTTGCTGACTTGGAAGTTTATTTGAAAGGCAAGTCAGGACTTTACCAGTTCATTACTTAGTTACTTTTCTTTATATTTCCAAGTCAGATTCTCAAAGCATAATAATGATAAAATATAATGGATTCTTTCGCACAATACACAAAGATATTGATCTCGTTACGAGTTTTTAAAAAATTGTGCTCGGCTATGCCTCGCACAGTATTTTTTTAAAACTCGTAGCTCACACTAATCGGCTCTATCTTTGTTGTATCTTGCTCAATCCAGTTTTGGTGGAGACACAAAATAAGGATATGGTTTCTATCTACACCTTTGCCAAACCTCCCTCCCACATATAAAAAAGAACACAGCACACTTAACTCACTCACTGTTTGCAGTGAGTATTCCACCACTTTCAACAAAATAATAGTCATCACTATTTACTTACCTGCAAATGTCACTAATCCAATGTAGATACCAAGGTAGATCCAGAACCATTCATCATGCCAGTCTAGTGTGCCTTCTCCTTTACTATATGTTGTACCATTACATGTGATGGTATCCTCATTCAAGAATGTACAGTTCAGAAGCATGTTGACACCGTTCAGCTTTGCATACTTATTTATCTCTACATTAAAAAAGAATAATGTTACAATGAAATCAGAGTTTGTAGCCGTGCAAACAATCTGAGTGGTGGGGTGGCAATGAAAGCTAGTGAATTAAATCATTAACAGTACATTTTTTGAAGAGTGCCCCCCCTGATTCTTGGAGTTTTGGGCCCGAAATTCAGCTCCAGGAGGCATATATTTTAACCTCGTCTCATAGGGGCGGCTATTCATTATTATGGTTCTCTTAAAAAATTCTGTTAATGTTTATAAGTGGAGTATTACAAAGAACGACTTCCTGCCGGCTCGGATTGCGTGGCTTGTTCTGTGGGCGCCTCGTCATTGTTTTACTAAAGGTCTGGGTTCGAGTCCCCTCCAGACACAATTTAGTTTATGCATTTTATTTGTTTTTATAAGGATTTTGGAGATTTGGAAAATCATAAAAACATCAGAGTTGTGGATTGAAGTAGAAAAATATTGAATAGCTGCCTTATGAGATAATAAGACTGGTCATGGTCCTGGAGCATGATTTCGGGCCAGAATCTCTGACGTGCGTGCCCCCTTGCCCCCCAATTTTCCAAATATTTTGAGATTTTTGCAGTAGTATTGGCATTTGGCTAGTAAACTATACATGTGAATGATAGAGCTTGAAATTCTCCATGTGTCACAAATGAAGAAATTTTGTAATTAGAAATATCGGAGATCTCTGATAATAACTCAACGACTGCTGGAAACGTCCTTCCAATATGGAATATCCGGGGAATTGCATGCATTTTTTGTGTCTGCGCTCATCCATCAGTGGTGGATTTAAGAGTCAGCAGTGTCAGCAGCTGCTGACAGGGCCCCCCTAAAATATTGCTCTAACGTCTCTGAGGGGGGTTAGACACCCTCCTATTTGCCCTCCTTCAGGGCCCCCTCAGACACCCTCCTAGTTGCACTGAAGTGTGATATTGCATCGCTTCGTGACCATAACAGGCCCCACCTTAAGCTGCTGACAGGGCCCTTTTCCTTAAATCCACCACTGTCATCCATTAGTTGTTCCGTCGGTTCAGACATGTCAAATTAGAGGTAATTTTCTTGAGGTGGCACTATATTTCATCATGGACAGACATAAACTTATAGCATTTCCAGCTCTGCCGTTAAGTACAATTGGGGATCCCAATTCTAATTCGCTATTTAATGATAAATACACATTCTTGTGCATTGTTGTTCACAGGTTTAGTTTACTACACAATTTCCAGCACAATATGTGTGATCGGTAACCCAGCAACAGCAGATTGCCTCAATGGGCAACAGTGGCAATTAATTGAAAATTTTATTTAAAGTATTTGCATAGCATGTAGTTAAATAGAAATGATAAGAGTACCAGAAAGTCAAAACTTTATTCCCATCCGTTCATGAACATTTGGTGGATTTTTTTTTTTGTAGGAAACCATGGCAAGCAATTTTTTTAAGTTTTAACAAACTTGGTAATATACCCTTCACAATAGAACAAAAAACAATTATCCCCTGCACCTCATTTTGTATTTTTTACAGGCTTTCAAACTTTAACAATTTGTCAAATGTCTGTCCATGATAAAAACGATCAGGCCCATTTTGAGAAAGAGCCTAGGTATTTTGCAAAATAGTATCACAAACAAGAGAAATGTGATGTGCATAAAGGCGACCATGTGATTAATTGCTAAGTAGACTGCTTGTCGATGTTGCATGTGTACGTCTTGTAAAAGGCCATGGTGGATCTATTTCTTGGACACCTCATGTAAGTGCATCCAGCTTTGACTCCAATCATGCATCACGTTCAGATGTGCATTGTTCCTCCCAGTTGTACATTATGTTGACATGGGGGGGGGGGACTAGGCCTATGTTTGATTTTGCCTGAGAAATATAGCCATTGACTATTTTTAACAGGGGTTCTCAAGGGCCAGAGAATGCCAAACATATATTTCAAAGTCCACTTCTTGAGGGCCAAATACACTGAATTTCTTATGTTTCCCTTTATATTTTAGAGCAAGCCAATAATCGATGGTTGGCAGGCCGGATTTGGCCTGCGGGCCGACTATTGAGAACCCCAGATTTATAACATGTATATAGGCCTACAAAATATGGTATGTTCATACTTCATTAGCAGAAGTCAACCGAGGCTAGCTTTTCAAACGTTCTTTGCACACCAGGTGCATGAGCAGGTGTTGCATTAAAAGTTTGTCTGAAAGGCTAGCATTGGTCAAATCTGGCAATGAAGTCCATTAAAAGAATCCATTGTTTTAGTTGCTCTTGCACACGTATATGCTAGGCCAGGCATAAGACATCATAGGGACCGGTACTAACTTGAAATTATAATCATCCCATCCAAGATTATTCTCCAACTGAGATTCATTTTCTATGCACTAACAGAAGATTTTCTGAGGATAATTTTTTTTCTAAATTTGCACTTTCTTGTAGCACACAAACTAAGAACATTTTGTGGTGTGGCCATTTGTACTTTATTCTGTAAAGTCTTCTGAATTCATCAGAGTCATCAGTGATCCAGAGTCACAAAATGGTCACATCGGACTATTCATAAATCTTGTAGTGAATGTGTGTCATGTAACAGAAAATAGGCCGCGAGTATAGACATTCCTGTCTTAAGGTGCAATGAGAGATTTCACATAACAGTTGTCCCCTAAATATGAAAATTCTGCTTTTTGCACCGGTGTAAAGCTCCCATCAAAATATTCCCCCGGATTCCCCATCTGAAAGGATTAAGCTAGTAATGATTCTTTGATACACAAATTGTGAAATTTCTAATTGTCTATCGGGGCAATACAAATCATCCTATGTTTTCTTTTGATAATATAAGCAATGATACAAATCACCTTTCTGTAGCCAAATAAAAGGTATGAATCCATTGATGGTATTAATCTATCTATGAATGCACTACATATCACAGAAGATATGGATAACTTGACATCTCTCATTGCACCTTTTAAGTGTGGCAACAAATAATTTTAAAAATTAATCCATATATCATGTCCCTGTAGTTATTCCATAGAGATTTAGACACTCAAAAGACCTTTTTTGCAAATGAACATCAGACAACCTTCCTTATACGCTCACATACAATTCCCAAGCACTTGCCAGTGACGCCATTATGCAAAGGCCAAATAACTAGCATTTTTGGCACTGCCTCCAACAGTTACATATGATGACCTCTATGTTGTTTTGTTTCCTTGTTCATATTTTATTTGAAAAAGGGTTTCTCGATTGTTCTAAATTTAGAGAATAAAGGTAGATTTTGGGAACCGCTACTCTCCTTACGACGAATTGAACCCAATTGCAAGGCGATACCATTATTTAGTGGAAGAACGAGGCGGAGGCCGAGTTCTTCCACCCAACAATAATGGTGATGCCGGGTTCAATTCGTCGTAAAGAGAGGACCGGTTCCCAAAATCATACCCGATTCTCATTCTTAACCCCGCTTTATCAATTTCAGGTCATCTTTACCCCAATTTTGCGATGCGTTACGGCTTAAATACAACAAGAAAGGACTGTATCTGTGGCCCATGTAATATAGCCGCCAGTTTTCTGAATTAAACTTTTAAAAATATTTTTTTCTCATTTTATTTGAGAAAGATTTTCTCATGGAAAAGCACTTGTTTACTATAAAGACTCGACAAGGGGAATACCCCTAGTCTGTTTTGCAAGCTGCACCTATTTAGATTTGCAACAAAAGAGGAATGGGGAACTCCCCAAGGAATGCTAAACTTAGAACTTGTTTTGTTTGAGATTCACAACATTGTACGATCAGGGAATTTTCCCCACAGAGGTTATTATGGAAAGTGATGTGAATTCCAGGTTATGTTTAATGCATGATGCGGTTTGTGATTCTATTTTTAGACTGGGATCTTTTGGAAGTCAGTATATATTTGAATTATGAGGCTAGTCTCTCGCGTTCAGCAGTTGCAATCAGCTATAATACAGTATGGGTTAAGCTGGTTTTATCTACATAATGGTAGATCTATGCTCCACCCAGTGCCAGGATTTATTTATTTTAAATTTCCATTGAGCAGAGTGCTGTAATTATCTACGTCATCTTTGAAGCCGAAAGTGTCTGGTATCACAATAGGATTCCAATTGTGGACAAATAGAAATCGTGGTGTATTATCTTGGACTGATATCCTGTGGATTATGTCTCGAGGGACTTAATTTAACTTGTTTTCCCGTCTTGAACTGCTGGACCCAGTTATCTTCAGGATGAGAAGATTCCCATGGAATATACTACTTGAAGAGTTAAATTTGTGAACTTTGCATACTGTCATTTGGAGTCTTCTCTGTGAGGACATATCTCGTTGAACGGCAACGCCTTCAACATAGAACACTAGAACTCTTTATAAGTTATAATAATCTTAAATTGTGTATTATATGTAATTCTTTATTGGACATACCAATTCTTGAACCAATCAAGTAGAGATAGTAAATCTGTTCTATTATATAAAATTCAGATCACGTGTGCACGAGGCTATTTATGGTTTGAAAGGTATTTCTGACCGGAGGCGTACACGCGTACCGTCATAACACCACCACCCAGTGACAACATCGAATAACCCGTTGACCGCAACGATCATACGCACGTTGGGCATGCCACGCGGACGTAGCAAAATGCGGTATAACGCGAGCGCTTCAACCTTAAAATCGCATCATAGGCAGCGCGTACTACCTGGGTTCAATTAATCAAATTGAACCCGGGCATCATCCCATGAAATTGCTTACATTTGTCCAGATGTTTACGAATACCATGTATTATTGCTACAGAAATATCTTAAAGGTGCCATGGCCTGATTGCAAAAATATAGCCTTGTTCCCAGGCCCATAACCCCCGATTTTACCCACGTGGGTCAATATTGTGGTGTCTACAGAAATCATATTTTTCTCACTAGGAATAAAATGTTTTTCAATACATCTTTAAGGAGCCCCTATTTTAGTTGACCATACAGTGTATTAAGTTTTTCACTGTACTCTATGGGAGCTTAAGTTTTTTAGCATCTTTTACAAAACAATTGGAAATATCAGCACAAACTTTACCTTGGTGTTTTTGAGATATAAGGTAATTCAATCATTGGTGCAGTGGATCGCGCTCCCCTCATATCAGAAGGTTGTGGGTCGAGCCCCGCTGTCGCCAATGTGTTGTGCACTTGGGCAAGGCACTTTACCTCGCTTGCCTCTCTCCACCCAGGAGTATAAATGGGTATCGGCATATGCTGGGAATGCAATTTTAATTCCTTGCATTTCGCCATACGATGTGCCACCAGCGGTTACCCTTGCCAATCCAATTTTTGACTGCATGGTTTGACTTCGCTGTACAATTTAATATTGGAAATAACACACAAGTAGTGTGATTATTAAACAGCTTTAACGTCAGGGGCAATACACTTTTGTGTCATAGACATTACGCTCCAACAACTAATAGTGTCTTTTTGCTTACTTATATGATGTTACGTTGTCTCTTGGCAATTCCATGGTAACAGTATGATGCAATTGTACACATCCTTAAAATCATCCGTATACACTGTACAAGCAAGTTTTTTATGTTGATGAGAATGGAATCACTGATATAGAATAAAATAGTGAAAAGAACATTTGACAATGTGTACAACTCATAAAGACCCTGAACTGTTTACCAGGATTGGAAAAAATGTGTATTTCCTGAGAAGCGAGTCACATTTCCACAGATTTCCCACAATTTTTTATGTATTTCTTTATTTGAAAAGTCAAAAATTTCCCTCCAAATCATCAAATTTCCCAGGAAGGAGCTTCCTAGATTCCCAACTTTTCACACCATGTTGTTTACAATAATCTTACATTTTCCTCAATTTTTCACATTTTGACCAAAATATATTTCAGATTGCATTGTATTTGATCTTACTCAAAGATTTTAAAACAACAGCTACAAGCATACTTTCAGCTTCTGTTTGAAACCAAATTCTTCAATACTTTTTAACCATTGCACTAGTGCTAGGGTTATAGCAATAATGGGGGCGAGGAGCGTGGTCTTATTTTATGCAATGTTTTATGTAAGGGCGGCTACTTTTTCTTATCAGTTTATGGTGATATTTTGGGAGTGGGTAAGGGGTGGGTCTGAGCCCAAAAGTTACAAAGTGTGTAATTTGGCTATTTGGAGCCGTTTTGGGGGCTTAAAACACTAAAAATACAGGAATTGGTTGAGAGTCATTGGCCTTGCAGACTGGCATGGATTCACTGATGACCTGGATCAGAACGTGAAGAACATTGCTCCAAAACCCCATAACTATGACAAGTTTGCCCAACTTGTGAACAAGACTGCCCGGAGATTCATACCCAGAGGCTGTAGGACAGAATACCAGGCCTTTCCAAGGAATGTGATAAAGAATATCAGAAGTATACCACCATGTTTGAAGCCGATCCTTTCTCAGCTAAAACAACTGACTAGAGGTGAGGAAGTGTCTGCCTTATTTCCCACAGGTTCCCAAAGATCTGGAGGAAAGCACATGTTATGGCACTCCTAAAGCCTGGGAAAGATCCATCTTATCCCAAGAGTTATAGACCAATATCACTCCCCAGTCATACCTACAAACTCTTTGAAGTTCTCCTACTCAACTGCATCGCACCTGTGATAGATGAACACCTCATACCAGAACAAGCAGGTTTCCGGCCAGGCAAATCAACAACAAGCCAAATACTCAACCTAACTCAACACATTGAAGATGGTTTTGAGAAGGGTTTTTAAGCGGAGTCGTGTTCGTTGATTATCAGCAGCATATGACACTGTTAATCACAGATGTTTACTTCCTAAGATTATGGAACTTACCAATGACATCCGCTGGACTGAGCTCATCAAAGGATTGCTTGCAAACAGGATGTTCTTTGTTCATCCAGGAGTGAAGAAGAGCCAATGGCTTAGGCTCAAGAATGGACTACCTCAAGGGAGTGTGCTCACACTTCTCCTGTTCAACATCTGTACCAACGATCAACCTAGGAGTGCAGGGGCCCTGTTGTTTTATCTATGCAGATGATCTTGGAATTAGCGCACAAGATGCAGACTTCACAGCTGTCAAGGAGAGACTCTCCAAAGCTTTGACTGAACTCACTCCTTATTATGAGGAAAACCACCAACGTGCAAATCCATCCAAGACACGGTGTGCATGTGCTTTCCACCAATGCAACCGTGAAGCCAAACATCAGCTAAAAGTAACCTAGTCTGGAACACCCCTGGAGCACTGTGATAATCCTGTCTACCTAGGAGTTACCTTGGACTGCACTCTCTCTTATAAGACCCACATCAAGAAGACAAAGAATAAAGTATGTTCACGCAATAACATCTTGAACAAATTCACTGGCACAAGATGGGGTGCTCTCCCACATGCACTAAGATCGACGGCACTTGCCCAATGCTGGAGCAACAATGCAGACAAGGACCATGCAGAATTCAGTGAATTAGCAGCCAGACATTGTACACACCTCTGGCTGGATCATATTTGAGAACCCCTGTGTTTGGATACAATAAGAAGAAGAATTGAAGCAAAGGATTTGGGCTGTGTCCAGCCTCAATCTGTGATCCTCTGTTGGTGACCTCGAACTGAAAGGCCTGGTCCCATTAGCTGGTAACCTCATGTAAATTGACCTCTGAGGTTGGCAGTAAATTCCATGTTTATCTGGCTAGATGACAGTTATGTTATAACTTCAATTAGCACTCTCCAATTCACAGTTGGAGTTAAGTTCTTCTTAATTTGGACATTTGCTAGCTGTGTAGTAAAACTGACTGTATACAATGTTGGTATTCATTTGACCATACTTGGTTTCATTTGAAGGTTTATACTTTCAACTAGCAATCTATACCGGTGGTCTGTCTGCGGGTGTGTCTGTCTGACCGCGTCTATTTTCTCGGACACCGAGGGTCGCACGTTCCTGAAACTTGGTGGGTGGGTGCCCCTTGACTGTCTGAAGACCGAGTTTGTATTGGTTAGTGGATCAGAGGTCATCAGGGGTCATTCAAGGTCAAATGGGATAAACGTTGGTGTATGGACATGAAACTTGCTGGGGTCGATTGTTGATGCCGGGTCATTCAAGCCAAGTGATCGTGAAACCCGGGGACCGCCTAATGTTCATTTAATGTTTCAAATCATTTTCAGCTTCTTAGATTAGGACTATTAACTGGATTATTAGCTGAACAACACTTTTGTCAGAAAATACTTTTTCTTCAATACACATTTCTTATAGAAAATTTTTTGGTATCAAAACATTAGTAAATACTTGGTATAGTATTCATCACAAAACCTGTGATGATGCCCTCTGCCTAGATGTAAATTATGCTTCTTATTTGATGTGACAGCAGCAGCAGTTAGGAAGGGAAAGATGAGATGTTGGGAAGGGTGGAGCATAACTGAACAAGCACATGTTGGGCACTGCAAAAACTTGGGGATCTATTTATAATATCATAGAGGTATGAAGTTACTCCAATATTGGAGGATCTGTGCCGCCGAAATTACGCAGATGGTCGGAATCAGGTGGACAATACCAGGCCCGGCGCAAAACCTCCAATATCAGAGTTTCTGAGTATAATACGCAGGCACTCCAAAATCAGAGGGTCTGCGTACACTGCAAAAACTAAAAAATCAGAGGTTCTGCGTATCTTTGAATATTATTATTTTTATTCAAACACTCCAATATCAGAGTTTCTGCATATAATACGCAGACACTCCAAAATCGGCGAGTCTGAGTACACCGCAAAACTCCATAATCGAAGGTTCTGTGTATCTTTAAATATTATTATTTTTATTCAAACACTCCAATATCAGAGTTTCTGCATATAATACGCAGACACTCCAAATCGGAGGGTCTGCGTACACCGCAAAACTCCAAAATCGGAGGTTCTGTGTATCTTTAAATATTATTTATATTCAAGCACTCCAAAATTGGAGCTTCTGCATATAATACGATAATAAGCAGACACTCCAAAATCTGAGGGTCTGGGTACATCGCAAAAACTACAAAATCAGAGGTTCTGCGTATCGTCCAAAAAATTATTTATATTCAAGCACACCAATATCAGAATTTAAGGAATAATCTCAATATGTCCAAAATCAATTTGTTCACCCAGGATGGATCAATTGTGCAGTATTTTTTGTATTGATCTTCAGCGATAGGCCTATATCCTCGATATCATTTGGCTTGTTTTTGACATTTGTTTGATATCAGCGTTTTCTTCAAAGGGAAGGAGTTGAATCTACTGAACCTTCGACAATTAGAATGAACTCCAGCTCATTTCTTTCAATTTCCATTGAATTCAAGTTTGACGGTCTGCGTTTTGATGTCAGCTTAGTCTTCTATGTGAGGGAGTTCAACTACCCGTCATTCATCGAGCATTGGGATTAACTCAATGAGGTACCTATTCACTGCTGACCTTGCAATGTCCAGCGAAGGTTGAGAGATGGTCAAGTGGAGTAAGTTCTCTCAGTAGGGGGTCCGCTTCTATTGAATTTGGCACTTTTGATGTCAGCGCTACCTTCAATGGTACAGAGCCCCCCCCCAAATCCACCCCTGCATGGAGTACCAGATAAGTACCCCAGGCAAGTACCCATATTTGTATTGAAAGGATTTTTGTATGTTGTTGCACGTGAGTCAGACTTTGAATCAGACTTTTGAGTTGCCAGCCTGTTTACAATCCTTGGAAAATGTGAAAATACGCAAAATTCAGTGTTTCAACCCTTTCCCGATATGTAGCACAGGCGTGAGGGAAATTCAGCTCGAATTAATTCCTCGGTCGACAATTTTGGTACTGCTGGATGCATTTTTTAATTATCTATCTCATATCCAAAATCGGCCATCGGCTTTGGGGAATTTCTTTTACGAGCAACTAAAGATTGTACTTTTTTATAACTTAGCGGAAATAGAATTCTAAAAACAAGCTGAGTTAAACGGTGACGCGTATAGCGCAACGGTAAATGCGACGGCGTATAACGCTAACGCGGGCGTCAAACGTGTCGCGTTTGCTGCGTTTTATGGGCATTGGCGCAGGTTAATTTCTTCTGACTGATATTCATACACTGTGGCTTTCGTAATCACGGTGAAAGATGGGCATAAATTCATCATTCGAGCACAATTAATAAAACATCCAATTGTGTGTGTGATGTTATCTGATTTTTACTAAACCTGTAAGCGTATACCAAAACATCGATAAGTAATATACACGTAGGCTGTAGTAGGCGTACGTTTTGTTAGGGGGAGGGGGTAAACATGTTCACTGTAAAAAAGAACCGTAACAGTGCAAAAACATGTTGTTTAAAGGTTAAACAGTTGTTTGACCAGTGAACTGAACAACCCTGTTAAACAACTGTTTAAACTTTTAAACAACGTTTTCTCTGTGTAATTTTACGGACCCTGTGATGGGTAATTATCCGGAACTGCGAGAAGAAAACTATGAAAAACTGATTTTATGGGCAAAGCCTTGTGAATTCTCAGATTTTATGGACATGCAATTGACCGGCATTTAACCGGAAATTTGCTGCCGGGAAATGCCCCGTAATTTGGAAAAAAATGACACTCCCGGCAGCAAATTTCATGGCATAATGAAATGAATGCCAAACTGTGATTTGCCCATACAAGGCCATGATCGTGAAACCCTTGGATCCGCCGCCTAATGTTTCATGGTTAAATGGTTTCAAATCATTTTCAGGTTCACACAGCTTCTTAGATTAGGACTATTAACTGGATTAATTAGCTGAACAACACTTTTGTCAGAAAATCTTTTCTCAATAAACATTTCTTTATAGAAATTTTTTGGTATCAAACATTATACATACTTGGTATAGTATTCATCACAAAACTGTGATGATGACCCTCTGGCCTAGTTTAATTCCTGCTTCTTATTTGATGTGACACGCAGCAAGATTAGGAAAGGGAAAGATGAGATGTTGGGGAATGGTGGAGCATAATGAACTCACTTTGGGTCACTGGCAAAAACTTTGGGGATCTATTATAGGTACATAGAGGTTAGTCTCTCCAATATTGGAGAGTTCTGTGCCGCCCGAAATTACGCATATGGTCTTAATCAGTGGACATACCAGGCCCCCCGCGCAAACCTCCAATATCAGCGTTTCTGAGTAGAATACGCAGGCAACTTCCAAAATCAGAGGGTCTGCGTACACTGCAAAAACAAAATCGGAGGTTCTCGTATCTTTGAATATTATTATTTTTATTCAAAAACTCCAATATCAGAGTTTCTTCTCTTTCTGCATATTATACGCAGACACTCCAAATCATCGGCGAGTCTGGAAAAAAGTACACAAACCGCAAACTCCATAATTAAATCGAAGGTTCTGTGTATCTTTTAAATATTATTTTTTATTCAAACACTCCAATATCAGAGTTTCTGCATATAATACGCAGCACACCCAAAAATCGGAGGGTCTGCGTACACCGCAAAACTCCAAAATCGTAGGTCTGTGTATCTTTTAATATTTTTAATATTCACACTCCAAAATGGAGTTTCTGCTATAACGATAATAAGCAGACACTCCAAAATCTTAGGGTCTGGTACAATCCGCAAAAACTATACCAAATCAGAGGTTCTGCGTATCGTCCAAAAAATATTTATATTCAGCACACCAAATCAGAATTTAAGGATAAATCGCAATTTATGCTCCAAAATCATTTGTTCCCCAGGATGGCTCACTTGGTGGCAGTATTTTTTGTATTGATCTTCACGTAGGCCCTATATCCTCGATATCTATTTGCTTGGTTTTTGCATTTTGTTTGATATCAAATCAGCGTTTTCTTCAAAGGGAAGGAGTTGAATCTACTGAACCTTCGACAATTAGAATGAACTCCAGCTCATTTCTTTTCTTTCAATTTTCCATTGAATTCCAATTGACTGGTCTGTGCGTTTGATGTCAGCTAGTCTTCTATGGGAGGGAGTTCAACTACCCGTCATTCATCGAGCATTGGGATTAACTCAATGAGGTGAACCTATTCATTGCGGACCTTGCAATGGTCCACGAGGTTGAGAGTAGGTCAAGTGGAGTAAGTTTCCTCAGTAGGGGGTCCACTTCTATTGAATTTGGCACTTTTTATGTCAGCGCTCCCCTTCAAATGGTACAGGCCCCCCCCCCCAAATCCACCCCTGCCTGGAGTACCAGATAAGTAGCCCAGACAAGTCCCTATTTGTATTGAAAGGATTTTTTGTATGTTGTTGCACGTGATCAGACTTTGAGTCATACTTTTGAGTTGGCAGCCTGTTTACAATCCTTGGAAAATGTGAACATCCGCAAAATTCATGTTTCAAAACCCTTCCCCCTCCCGTATGTAGTCACAGGCTGTGAGGGTGAAATTCAGACTCGAATTATTCCTCGGTCGACCATTTTGGTACTGCTGGATGCATTTTTTCATTATCTACTATATCCAAAATCGGCCAAAAGCGGCTTTGGGGAATTTCTTTCACGAGGCACTAATGATTGTACTTTTTTATAACTTAGCGGAAATTGAATTCTAAAAACAAACTGAGTTAAACGGTGGACTCGTAATAGCGTCAGACGGTAATGCGACGGCGTATAACCTATAACACGGGCGTCAAACGTATCGCCGTTTGCTTTTGCTGCGTTTTATGGGCATTGGCAGTCAGGTTACTTTCTTCTGACTGATTTCATACACTGTGGGCTTTCGTATCAACGGTGAAAGATGGGCATAAAAAAAAAAAAAATTTCATCATTCGATCCCAATTAATAAAACATCCATTGTGGTGTGTGATTTCAATCTGATTTTTAACTAAACCTGTAAGCGTATAACAAAACCTCGATATTAATATACACGTAGCTGTAGTAGGCGTATTAACGTTTTGTTAGGGGGAGGGGGTAAACATGTTTCACTGTAAAAAAGAAACCGTAACAGTGGCAAAAAAATGTTGTTTAAGGTTAAACAGTTGTTGACCAGTGAACTGAACAACCCTGTTAAACAACGTTAAAAAAAAAACTTTTAAACAACGTTTCTCTTTGTAATTTTACGGCCCTGGTGATGGTAATTAGCCTGAACGCGAGAAGAAAACTATGAACAACAGGAATTTTATGTGGCAAAGCCTTGATTCTAGATTTTATGTACAATATGCAAATTGACCGGCAGTTTATAAAACTGCAAGTTTGCTTCGGTGTAAATGCCCCCGTAATTTAAAAAATGACACTCCCCGGCAGCAATTTCATGGCATAATGCCATAAGTTAAGTTCCGAAATCTGAGATTTTACGTGGCTTTGCCCATATAATCACAGTTTTCCTTCCTTCCTTTCCGTACTCGTCTTCTCGCAATACTGATAAGTTACCCATTACAGGGTCTGATAAAAAAAAGGACGATTTTTTACAGTGTTGATTACATTAGTACAAGCGAAGAAATCATCGGTCGTGTCAGGGAGATGAAAATTACATGGAGAGCAATCTGATCTTACAGTATTATCAGAAATCGATCCCACGAAGTCCCCTGTTAGTTCGAAATGTAAAAAAAATGGTTGTTGCTTATCATCAAATGGACGAGGAAAAGTCAAACACTTTCATGTTTTAATTAGATGTTTGTTTATACTTTTGTCTCTTTGTTTTAAAAAATGGCATAAAATAATTTTATTTTACGAAATGACACTAAAATAATGCTGTTTTTTCACACCGAAAATTGATATACATCGTGCACTAACTACTTCAGAGCCGTATGGAAAAACTGTGAGGCCTTTTTTTAATTTAAGTTTAGAATAACCCCGGCAGGGGCTCTAAAATCCCATGAAAGTGACTGTGGTTTATTTAGTAACACGTCACACTTACCTATAATCCATCAAAATTTCATTCAGGATTGAAAACATTATTAATTCAATAAAATTGAAAAATACAAAATAGTTTTTGATCTTTTGCAAACATGAGAGAGAGGGGCTACGAAAATCTAAAATATCTTTTTTTATGCGGGCCTTATATAGTTATGTACTTGATCTTGTATGCCTTACTTCAGAACCCCGCCACAATATTATAATTGAAACCAAATTTTTGTTCCCACTAAATTGCCTATAGTGGTGCGTGTTTTCTTTATTGTTGGCAAGTTAATTTTATACTGTAATTTTGGTTTTGAAAAATCAAATTGATATTATTTTATGCAAAAATGTGAACACATGCAATTTTTTCCTCTTATAGGCCTATTGTTCACAAACAATTTAGAGTCAGTAAATTATGGAAACCAAACTGTAGTCATAATAACTTCTTTTTTTCCAATCTATAATATTCTTCAACCCAACCTTTTGCATTTCTTTGTTTTTATGCCCTAGTCAAAATGAAATCCGTAATTGTCATTATGATTACTAGTATCGTTATAAGTATCGCCTGGTCGGACTATAAGCTTGCTCTGGAAATTGTCCATAGATATGTAACATATGCCCTCATCTTCCAGCCAAATGGGTGAACGTCATGAAGAATTCGTCTTTGATGAGTGGACTTTTGATGATTTTGTGGTGTGTAATAATCTTCGATAACTTACCCAATGTGTCGATTTCTGCTTGTGTAGGCCCTTACTTTTTGTTTGACTTTACAACTTTTTAAATATCTTTTACCACTAAAATACCATACCCCCTATACCCCTATAATACTTCTATGGCCCGACCACAATAAAAAGAAAAGGCGATACTCCTAACACAAAACACCATATACTGTAATGAATATAACATACACACTTGCACCTGCAATGTTTATACGAAGTACCACAGCGTATAATATCAGTCATAAATAAACATGCGTCAGTGTCACTTCTGACTGGTCAGTGTCCATAACACAGCAAGCACATGTGATTGACGCCCGCGAATTAGCGTTTCAAGCGGTCGCACTTACGTTACGATGACGCCGTCAGTCACCGTTTTAACTTGACTTTTTTTGGAATTCTGTTTTCCGAAAAACTCGAACTATTTTAAAAAAAAGTATAATCTTTAGTTGCTCGTAAAACATTTTCCGTCCCCAAAGCCGATTTGGCCGATTTTTTAGATCTTGATTGACAATTAAAAGCCTGCATCCGACAGTACAAAATTGTCGACCGAAGAATTAATTCCAACTGATTGCCTTTTACATCATTCATCATCATCGCTCTCTCACGACTGTACTAATGGTAGAGGATCCAAATTTAAAACCTGGTCACATGATTTTTTTTGCAAAAATAAGTGTTGCCAAATGATACCTGATCTTATTTTTACACTAAATTTAGGGATTTTTAAGCGATTTTCACATGATGAAGTTTCAATAAGATTGTTTGAGTCCATTTTGCCATAAGTAAACATTCTTCCTATGAAAAAAAAAAGGCTATTAGAAACAAATCTTAATTTAAGAATTTGTAAAATAACTAAATATCAGTACCAACAACCCCCGCCATCAATGCCCCATTGATTCCGGGTGCCTTCTCCCTGGTTCTTTGACTCCTAGTTCTTTGAGGGGTGGATCGAAACAAATAATTTAACATATTTACAAAATCATGACATTGTGAATATTTTAACCATATTTTCCTTATAGTGACAAACTATTGGAATGCAATCTTGGTAATATGTGAGTGCTATACATGTAATAGTGGCTTATTCCCCCAGCAATAGGTCCATATAATCGCAGAGTAGTGCAATATGGCATGCCTATACAACTTGCAAAGTTTGGAATTTCCCATACTGTAAATAAACAACCCTGATTACGTGCAACTTCACAGGAATTGTATAGTTCGATCAAGGTCTAAAAAAAAGAAGGCCCCTCCCTCTCAAATTTTGAAAAGGTCTCCGGATGTGAATCAAAAAGATTTTTATATGGGGGCCTAAATGTAGGCAGTGATGTAGTGGTAATTATTTTTGTGTATACTCCTTATATTACCTGAATTTCAAACACCCAAGCAATTCTGCAAATACAGGCTATTAGAGGTTGATTTACAGAGTCTCTGTGCGTATAGCCTATTTACTAGTTTTCACATAGGCCTATACGCGCGTATAGCTATAATTACTTGCGTATAACGGGCTATAACTTTGTTAAATAATATACGGCGTATACCAGGGGGTCTCAATTATATTAGCTGAAGGGCGAGAGAAAATGCCGAACACATTTGAAAATTCCCTACTTGAGGGCCCAAAATACACCTGAAATTCTTATGTTTCCCTTTAATTTTAGAGAAGTTAAGCGCCAAAAAACAATGGTCGGCAGGCCGGATTGGCCCGCGGGCCGCCTTAGAACCCTGGCGTATACGATCCTATACCCTCACTACACCACTGATACTAGTGGGATGGTAGAAAAAAACACCACAAGAAGCATCTGAGGAAATTTGTCACACGTCTCTCGAAATAAACATAATATGATGAGCCTACACAAATAGTCGAGTTGTGGTATACACCACAGAATAATACACAAGATCAATAATGTTGTGTTGCGATCTTTGTAATTTTTGTACTATAATGCTAGGTAACTCTTGTCCATCTTTTCTGTAAATGTACTGACTACTCAAAATCACTTTGGAATAATTAGAGACTGGTTAAGGAGGGTGTCCAATATTAGTCTCATTATTGATAATGAATACGGTTTTGTATTGAGGTTGGCAGCCATGGTCTAATTAGTGACTTTAACAATTGAAGTGCAACATTCAACGATTGTTAAAAAATTATTTCAGAAACAAAACTCACAAAAACATTGCAAAAAACTTCTTGCAAGAGCTCAGTAAGAAGTGCATCATTGGCTCTTAACTTTTTTTTTATTCAAAATATGACAATGACTGGTCAATTGCCTAAATTTATTTTGGTCTTTAAACTGTATAAATTATATCTTTGTCCTTTGTAACAAATTGTTAACATTTTTGTATTTGTAAATGTCCCATTTTGGTTGCTTATACTCCTGCGGAGACATGGAGATGTATTGGTTTGAACCCTCTTTCACTCCATTCTCCTTGTCTGGATTTGTATGTACCCCTTTCATGTCATATTCTAATCTTTGTTTTATTAAATGTTTTATAATATATTTACATTATATGTATGAGTAAAGAATGAAATTAATAAATAATTTTTGGTGTAAGGGATATCAAACTCGTTGTGCTTATTAAGGTTTTATTCTGCCTCTGCCGTTACCACATGTCAAATGACGATGTGTGAAAAGCATCCTCTTTCACTTTGCTGAAAGAGGAACGTATGAGATTTATCGCCTTGTATAGTATTTTTTGTAAGAACCAGCTGTCACAGTTTGAACGGAAATGGATTCTTTTCCATTGTTGATGTGTACCAGGTTACATAATTCAACTGTACTGCAGTGTTTGGTAATTGATGTAACTTGTACCTGTTCATATATGTAGCAAAGGTGAATGGTTTTTTTCCTCTGTGAAAAAAACTAAAATAAGTTTTTGTTTGAGTCAAACTGTACACCAACACACTTCTTTAACAAAATCGCGCCACTGCTAATAGAATTAACCTTGGTTGGGTCACTGTATAGCACTATACCAAAGCACTGCAGAAAGCTTGGCACTGGCCAAATTCTAAAATTACATTTTATTCTCATTTTGCTCATAATTAGTACAATTTGTGTTGCAATAGATCTAAGTCCATATTAGCCAAAATGTCAGTGGTTTAGTTCTGATATCGTCTTTAGTGCTCTTGACGGTGCTAAGTTAATATTGCTAATATGCACAAGGAAAAACCACACTTCTTCAAAACATTTCCCATGCATCCATGACATCGTTCCATTATACCATTTTGCTAGTTCAGATACTCCATATTTTTCATTCACTTCACACGGGCTATCAGAACTTTGTGTCACAGAGCATTGCTCTTTCGGGGTTTCCCCTGATTGTACATGCACGACCCCGTGCAGTTATTGGTGGAATAGATCCATGGTGTGACGTTGTGTAATTAGCACGTCATGCCTCACTTTGTTTGTTGGTGGTTTGAGGATTCCTTGGCGTATCGCATTGGAGTAGCGGTACCCGGTGGCAAACCTAGAATCTTTATAAATATTGTTGAGTGTCTGGTAAAAAGTTTGTTTGTGTGTGTACAGGTCATGGTGCACAATATTATGCTATAAATCTGAGGTATTGGAAAGAATTTTGTATTGTGCCACCACCCTATGAATTGGCAGCCTCAACGGCGGAGTAAACTGCAGGTTGAAGGATGTGGTGGCTGAAAATTTAATTCATCCCCTTATTATCCCTTTCTTTAGTTCCAATTGAACAACTTTTCAATTGGGCCCGAGGTCAATTAAAAAAACAAAAACAAACAAAAAGGAAAGTTCCATGGCCCCTCACCCCCGACACCTGTAGAATATCTTCCAATTCTGTCTGGCATAGCTCCTGCAAACCTTAGGAGGAACCTTCAGACGATCAAGCTCGCCAAGAAATGTGATGAACCTGGTAGCCTAATCCACCCACCAACACCCTTTGAGGATCAGAGAATTCCACGGAATCACTTTGCTACCCAATCCATGACACTGCAGTCACAGTATCATTATCGATCATCATGACAGATGACAGATGGTATGAGCAATGGTCAATCCTCTACTTTGAACCTAAAGCAGTTTGTGGACAGCCCATCTAGCATGCCCAAAGGCTGTGACCTTGATAGGAAAGCATGGGTCAACCTCAACAGACTCAGAACTGGCGTTGGTCGTACAAAGAAATTCCTTCACAAGATCGGAGTAGAACTTTCACCAAACTGCGATTGTGGAGAGCCACAAACCATTAGCCACATCATAGATGACTGTGAGGTCTACAAGTCCCCAAGAGGAATTCCAGGCCTGATCAACCTGGATGATGAACTATCAGCTGGTTAAAGACGGATCTTCCACTGTGATTTTGGACTTGCACGCACGAACGAACGAACCCCCTACAAATTCTGCAGCCTTGACGGAATAAACAGCAGGATAAGGTTGCAGAATTCGTATGGAGGGGGAAATATGGAACTTTTGCCTAGCTTGTAGTGCATCGGGCCTACGCTTTTATTGTCATTGACATTGTATCTTTTAGTTATACATAGGCCGCTTGCATTAAACAGGGTGGCCTAGGCTATGGAAAAAAAGAAAACAATAAAATCAAAGTGAACAAGGAGGTTCTCGAACCACAAAGGTCCCCCGCCCGTCGCGATAGTAAATGGAGGGAAATATAATTTTAAGGTCACAGGGAGAATTGTGATTGAAATAAGTGGTTCTCAAACCACTGAGGCTGCTGCCATAGCAGTTGCAATTTGACGGTATCAAATGTTGACTACATTGACCATACAACTATTTGTAGTTATTTGACCTTAGATGACCCTACTTGACCTTGAAATGACCTTCACAATTTTCGGTTTAGAAATGTTGACCACATCCACAAAGTTTCATGACCTACCACATGTTGAGTTAGTTGACCTTGAATAACCCCATGACCTTGAAATGACCTTCAAAATTTTTGGCAATGAATGCATACTACACCCATCAGTTTTCATGACCATACTACCATGAGTATGGATTTGACCTTGGATGACCCCACATGACCTTGATATTACCATCAAAATTTTAGGCACTGAATGTTGACCACACCCACCAAGTTTCATCATCCTACCACATACTCAGTGATTTGACCTTGGATGACCCCGCATGACCTTGAAATGACCTTCAATTTTTTGGCACTGAATGCTGACCACCCCCACCAAGTTTCATCATCCTACCACCTACTTAGTGGTTTGACCTTGAATGACCCGACATGACCTTGAAATGACCTTCAAATTTTTCAGCACTGAATGTTGACCACACCTACCAAGTTTCATCATCCTACCACAATTGACA
>JAMKCH010022563.1:0-67271 GCA_023653785.1 Ophioderma brevispina | reverse complement strand
GTTTTCTTTCCGTCGGCATGACGAAAACATCACACGTCTACTAATGATGATGATAGAAAAACAAATGGATTGGATTGTTTAAAGGGATAAGCAGTGATTATCAGTGGCGTACTAAGGCATTTGATCCAGAAGGTGCAAAATTCGCAAGTCATCTCGCCAGAGGGGGGGGGGCAAACAATCTCAAGTAGTCCCTGTGATTTCCTCCTGACAAAATTCTAAACGGAATCAAATGTGCGTGAAATACCCCCGTTTTATTAATTTGGCTCTAATTTGGGCTAAAATTGGTCAAAATTCTCCAAAAAGAGATAAAAATTCCAATTTTTTCCTGCTTATTTGAGCCCAAGGGGGAAACCTTCCCCTCTGCCCGTCCGGTCAGTGTGCACTGGCGATATTGTGAGAGGACAGAGAATGACCTTTGACATCATCCAACTATGAAAGAACCCCTATTGCACCTTAACCCCAAGTCTGGTCGACATTTGGGTTAAAATGACCCCCAAATAACCCTAGCTGACCTTTGACCCCACGTGTTGTAGAGGACACACACACACATACCAACACAAACAGCACATACACACACTCACCTGTGCACATATACATACACACGTACACAGACACACATGCACACAAAATCATGTTTCATTTTATAGTGTCCTCTCTGAGTGGTGACAAAAACCAGGTTTAATAAAATTCAAGTCTGCCAAGTTTTTCAAATAGGTTTTGATTGAGAAGACAAATTCATGGTTTTTGAAAAAAAAAAGAACTTGGATTTTTGGTATTAAGGCGGTCAGCAGCTGGTCTCTGTCTATATTTGTTTTAAACAATTGGAGAGTACATCTAAACTTGTGTGATGTCCCATTAGCAATGTAAATGTATTATCTCTGGAGATAATACATTCCCATTAGCAATGTAAATGTATTATCTCTGGAGATAAAAAGGGAAGACATGTTTGCAACCCAAAACTCATGGCATATTTATTTAAATTTTCTAAATAAAACTCCCAATTTGTAACATGACCCTCTTCATCCTACCATCTCAAATTTTGAAATTATTTCCCACATCTGAAACTTTTTATTTCTACAAATTGTTGTTAATCAGTTGTTTAAAGGTAATTTGAAACTTTTCATTTCTCAAATTACCCTATAAACAACTGATTAACAATTTTGTACCAGAATTTAACATTTTTCTCACAGTTTACATTTCTAAAATGTTTACATTAGTCTGTTCTCCAATTTCCTCAAAAACAAGCAATTACCAACAAACTTGTACCCCAATTTCGCATTTTCTAGCCAAAATTTGACGTCAAAATTGATTTCATGGGAAGTGGCTGAAAATAAACACTTAGGAAGCAGGTGGAATCTTGTGCCGAAGCAACCTCATGCAAATCCAATATTCTATACACCCTGTATAACGCTTCAACTCCCTAAGTAATCAATGATCATGATTTTTCAGTTAGCCAGGTACTAATGGAAGGTCCCTGTACAAACATAAAATCCCCATCAGCCAAGACCCACAACTCCCCTTCAATTCTCAACATCTTGCATATTTCCAAACTCCTTCAAATCTAGAGTTCCACCAGCTGGTCTCTGCCGGCTTCCCCCAAATCACGACTAATCTCAAGTCTCGCTGACTTGAAGACTAGTAATGCTGGTACTTGGTGGACTCTCAATTTTCACTATATACTTAATAGGGACAGCTCTATTTTTGGTTAAAAATGAGGGGAGGTATATTACGATAAGCAAATTTGCTCAGCCTACCGCATGCAAAGTGTTATTAATGTTTGAAAAATCTTTCATTCATGTAGGAGTCATGACATAAGCATTTTGTGAGCATGAGCCTGATAAATATTGGTGCCGATTAGCATTTCAAATTTCCATTGATTTATTCGGACTGTCCGGGATCGTGCAAATACTCCCGCCGCGTTAAGTGGCTATTTCAGTACATTTGGGCAGAATTGATTCCAAGGCCTGTTACAAATCCATTCTAAGTCTTGTGTGAACACCAGAGGGTGTTTTGAATCAATCCCATGATGCATTGCAATGTTCCTATACTGTACTGTATTAAACACATGTCAGTACTTAGGGATAAAAAGTGTTTTAAAAGTTTAAGAACCACAAGATATTTCATAATCATGCTTAAAAATCCCTAAGTACTAACGCTTTGTGGGCTGAAATGAGGGTTAAAGTCAGGATTTTTATGTGTTAAGAATAGGATTTTTATGGGATCACATGAGCCTATTGAGGTGAAATTTCCCAAAACTGGTGCATTGTGGGATTGACTCAAAACACCCTCTGTGTAAACACTAAACATGAAAGTGAGGACACAAAAATGTAGGGCATACTAGAAGATTTTTTTGTTGAAAGGCATGTTCAGTTATTTTCAAACAAAGGCACTGTCAATTTGTTTTAATTCTGAATTATTTTTTTCATTGACGGATTACTTTCCATCTGAATCCTTAACACCCAGACTGATCAAGCCACAAGCTAAACGCGATTTTAGCTTAAAATTGCTGTAATTTAATATTGCGTTTAAGCAAAACGCATTTCAATATTTTTAACCATTTGCTTGCTTAAACAGAAGCTTTAAACACGAGTAACATCGTCATTATTTAAAGACGCTAACTTGAGTGTATAAAAGGCCCTATTGTGTTTTAATGGTTGAGCGCACAAAGTGTATCATGACTTTCTGTAGCATTTATGGTGATACTCCAACTGGGCGAGAACGATATGCACCATTGCTGTTGTCAATTAAACAGTGCACTTGATAGAAACACACAGTAAAACACTTCTTAAACTAGCCCCATACCTAGTTTAAATTTTGATGCATTTTGGCGGTGTTAAAATTGCGATTAACTTTAAAATCCTTTCTGGAATCGCGTTTACTTAAGCGATACGTTTATCTCACATATAAACGTTCGCTTGACACCTTTTTGGAATTTGGGCCAAAATGTTTAATTGCAAAATTAAAGCCATTCATGTAAGAAAAAGAAGTGCAAGGTGGCTGGACAGTCTAAATCCATTCATTCACTTCACTGCAATGCAGTGAAAATAGATGAAAACCATCTCTGACTCAATGCAGCAGCAACACAGTTCAAACTGTATTGCACTCCTGCTGCATTGAGTCAGAGATGGTTTTCATCTACTTTCACTGCTCTGCACTGCAGTACAGTGAAGTATGAATGCACCTTAAGGTGCTGGGCTGTTGGCAAGGTATATGATTGAGTGGGCCAGGTTAAGCCTCGGGAAATTCATGTTTCTTGCTCAAATAGTTCCTTTTGAGGTTGAAAATTGCATAATCATGCAGTATAAAAATGTGGTATGATTTATGATTCTGAAATTCCTCCTCGCTCACACCCATTGTATACGCTCAACCCCACTGCATAGAATGTGCAGGTATATACATGTACTTGCAAACGTATACTTGGTCCCACATGGTTTGTAAAGTCATATAAAGCACTTGGTCTTGTGTGTCGTAACCCCATTACAGAGTTGTACTCAGATGCCGATATACAGGGAGATAGTGTAGTGCCCAGGGGGTTACCTGACCAGTTAGTGTGGTGTGGTATGTCAAGGAAACAGCTCCCATATGATTTTTTTGTGCTGTGTGTGTGTGTGTGTGGGGGGGGTGTTAGTGCAGGGGAAATTTGAAATTGGGTCAAATTGTATTTTATGTGTTTCTCTCCCTACATGGATTAAAAAAGGTCTAGTTTTCCTAGGTTCCAACCTTTAGTAAAATGGTAAAGCCTAATTAAAGGTGCAATGAGAGATTTCACATATCAGGTGTCCCTAGAAAAATTGAAAGTACTTATTTTGCCCTGATGTAAAGTTTTCCATCAAAAATATCCCCATCTGAAAGGATTAAGCTGAGGAATGTTTCTTTGGTACTAAAATTGTGAATTTTACTAATTTTTTGTTTATTTAAACAAAAACTGTGAATTCTAAATTCAACTTATGTTTCATATTGAAATATAGGCAAATGGAAATCACCTTTTTTCTCTCTTTTAAGACATTTCTTTAGTCAAATACAAGGTAAGATATCTATTGAGTGTCTAATCTATATGAAATTACTATTATGACATAATATTTGCATGCCTCAAAATCTCTCTTTGCACCTTTAAGGCTTAGATTTTGTTAAATTGGTGATGAGTTCATATTTTTCATAGAATCAAAAGATGCACTATTTTACAGTATGTGGTATTTGGTTGCCTAATTAAATGACAAAATGTATCAAGGGTCTACATTGGCTATGGGGTCACCAAGACTTGCTCTGATGAATATTGCAAACCAGAGGGCATTTTGAATCAATCCCATGATGCATTGCAATGTGCCTATACTGTACTGTACAAAACACACGTCAGTACTTAGGGATAAAATGTGTTCCAAAAATTTTAAGAACCACAAGACATTTCATGATCATGCTAAAAATCCCCTAAGTACTAGCACTTTGTGTGCTAAAATGAGTGCAGAAGTCAGGATTTTTATGTGTTAAGAATAGGATTTTTGTGTGATCACATGACCTTATTGAGGTGAAATTTCCCAAAATTGGTGCATTGTGGGATTGACTCAAAACACCCTCTGATTACAAACTATGATATCACCAAATCCGTTAAAGGTGAATGATCAGATCGATAACGTCACCCTCAGCTTTACATCATCAAAACTGAGATTTTGATTTCATATTTTTCTCATTAACCAGGTGAATTTAAGGCCCGGGAAATGTTTCCTTTTGATGTTATGAACAAAAATGTCCCCTAAAATGGTCTAGGTCTCACACATACTGTCTTATAGTATGTGTGCCAATTTGGTCAGGGGCGTAATAGGGGTCGCTTGTCAGAGGGGGCAAATTCCCGGTTTTGAGGCAGATTTTCCCGGGTGGAGGTGGTTTTGAGCCAGATTTTCTGGTTGGAGGTAAAAAATTCCTAGTGAGCAGTCAAAAATAAGGCTGATTTAACATGATTTTTAAGCTTTTTATCCCAGTCAAAGCTCTCTGGGTTGGCAACCTGCCCCCTGCCTCCTGATTGTTACGCTACTGAATTTGGTGCTTATTTATTCCGGGGGCGTCACTGGTCATTGACAAGGGGATATCATGCGCGACCATGGGGTTTCAAAAAGCACCCCTAAACAAGTACGGCAAGTGTAAAATCCTACCCTTAACAAGTATTGACCTAAGTCGGTGATCCTCTGCGATACTTGATATATTGCTTTCTATGAAATTTGCTTCTGCTTAGGCTGTACTGAATAGCTTATTTGCACACAACGAGCCAAATATGATACAAACACTGGATTCTAAAGTCGGACCCTAATCATGTAAGTTCAAGTTCCGGTTCAAGTGTGAAAAGTACACTCTTTTTTCCAGATTTCAGTGGTTTTACTACCCTTTTTATGTTACGCACATATTGGGCCCAATCTTGATTTAACAAAATACCATTTTTATTTTTCTTTGGTTGGGCATATCCCCTTGTCAATGACCCCCCTTCACTGGGGCTTTATGCTTCAACTATCCTAATGGACTGGACTGATTTAAAATCATGTTTTGAAGAGTCCAAGTGGGTGAAAATATCGGATCCAAAAACATGACTAATGATTTAAAATTGGATGATTTACGCACATATGAATTGGTCTCGCTATAAGTTTTAAAATATTGGGCTCAAATGCGTCTGCCCAATATGTTTTGCAACTCAAAAGCCGACCAATAATTTGGGCTTAACGATCAATTTTATATCAAAATTTGTAACTGATGTTTTGGCCATGTGTTTGCATATGAGGGCACAACATATGAAAAATTGAACCATGATGATATCAGGACATGCAACCTTCAACAGATAAATAACTCCTCTTGCCTTCCTACAACTGTTTTTCTAGGTTTTATTACACGCAAGGGACATTCACGAAAGCCAAACTTATCTATTCAGCTTCTACTTGTCACTTTACACAGCCAGCAATCCATTGTTACATTGACTCACAAAAACCCACTCTAAAGAATGCAGGAAATGGACTAACTAATTTGCAAATAGAGCATAAGTTCCATCAAATTTATTGCTCACAAAACACCATTGTACCTTTGCAGTTAATCAATTAAAACTCAACCTGGAGAATAAAAAGCAACCATGTCCACATGCCATCATTCTTGGAAGCCGCACTTAAATTTGTGCGCAAATCCGGACCATATTTCTGTTAATAAAGCCCTCGGGCATTAAATTTTTCAAAAGAGGGCATTATTCATTGTGAGCTATATTTTCATTGTAAACCATAGCCAGTACCAGCTGGGAATACCCAGGTGATCCCGCACATAAAAATTGATATGTGAAAAGCTCAACAAAAATCAATGGCTGCTTCTGTCCGCATTGGGCGGTGTCCAGGACTTCTTTTTTTTTTTGGGGGGGGGTGGTTAAAGAGGGTTTTGTGGGCAAAGTGAATTTTTTTTTGGGGGGGAATGTGAAATTTTTGGGGGGGGGCACAACAACTTACAAAATTTTAAGATTTTAACCAAATTTTGGCCCAAAATTTCTTTTTTTGAAAATGATCAAATTTGGTTGATTTTGCACTTTGCCAAAATATAATTTTTCTTCTGGCAACCCTCTTAAGAACCAATTAAAAAATTGACCTTCTATAGCATCTTTATGCCTCGAAGCCTTTCTTACGACAATCTCTGATTGGCTAATAAACATCATGTAGCCTGTGGAAAACAATTCAATTGTCAGTGTGCACTGGGGTCAACAACACCACACCTCATCAGGCCTTTATATTTTAGAAAGTTTAAGTGAAATCTGTGCATTATAACTGGATATAAAACACATTCCTACATGAGCAGGATTTAATGCTCCCAAATCGGGTTTTGTGCATAGATCCCTCACTAAACAATTGAAGCTTTTTCAAAAATATTAGGACTTCTGACATAATCCATTGAAAATAGGGGTTAAAAACCAATTTCTTCCACACAGGACATACCCAATGTTGTGCCCTTTAAGTTGATGGTTGGTGACACGTAACTGGCCCTTGTCAAATTATTACATTCAAATGCAATAAATGGTGTAGGAACTGTTCAAAACAGTGGAAATATCGTTATGACTTTAAACACAAATAATGAGCCTTGGCACAAATGATCTGAATTTATATATAAAAGATTTATGATTTGTTATCAGAATGGTTCAAGAATTTGGTATGTCCAAAAACATAATCACACCAACAACTTTACATGATTTATAAACTAAAGATACTTAAGATTCCAAGTTCTCAAGTGTCTATAGTTGAATGAAGCATTGCAGTTCAAACGATGAGATATCTCACAGCGAGACTCCAAAATGACCAGCTTACAAAGGTCACACTTAAAACTCCTCACGGTAATATTCCATGGAAATCTCTCAGTCATGAAGATAACTTTTGTTCCAGCAGTTTAAAACGACAAGGTTTTTAAAAGTCCCTCGACGACACTAATATTCCACAGTAAGAAAATCCAGGTATTAGACCACCATCAGGCTGCGCTAATGTCCTCATTTGACCACCAAAATGGAATTCTTTATGTTACCAAAAAGAAGCTCTTTCTGCCTTAACAAGACGAGAGAAGACAGTCATCAGCTTTCAAGCTCCGTGGCATTCCAAAATATTATACTCCTGTGCAATATTGTAAGAACAATCTACCATTAGTGTAGATTAAAACTAGTATAAACTATAATGATAGCGCTGATTACAATGCTGGCAAATCTAAACCTCTTGCACTATGTTTTTACCATCATTCACAAAATGTCCAAGTCTCTTAAAATAGATTATTACCACAGCATCATGCATAAGACATAAACTTGCACTAGCTAACCAATGGATTTCACATAAATTACCTCATCTGAATTACATCACTTCACCTATATAACTTATGGGGAATCCCCAGATTTTGCAGTGTTGATATCAAAGAATAAACAAGTTGACTCAGTTTCTAAGTTAGCATTCTTTGGGAATTACCATTTCTCACCTTGTGCAATCTGTCTAACAGGTGCACCTTGCATAAACACAACCATAGGGAAATCCACTGCTATCTTTTTTATCATAAAAACGTACTTTACTGTGCGCAAAGCTTTTCTCAAATAATAAAATTGAGGAAAACAAATTAATATCTTAATCAGAAAAAGGGGCCATTTCAACAATATGGAAACTGGTATGTATGCTATTATCATTTATGTACAAGTGAACATCAAGAATGATCAGAGTTCAATGACATGTACGCAAGCAGTTTTTTTACGCTCAATATATTCACAAGTGCTGCCAGTGACACGCATTACGCAAATACGAATATAAGCGTAAGTGATGCGCACCCCAAAGGTGTGTGACTGGACCTGTTAGAAAGCTTATTCGGGTCATATGTTCATAAACTTCGAGTGAAAAGTCTATGGTATCCAGTTAAAGGGGATATTTCTTGATTCCAGGTGTATTCGTGATTCCAGCACCGTCCTGTTTATTCGTGGTTCATAGATATCCTAAAATTGGCCGATCCTAAGGTTTCCTTGCAGAGTGGGGCGATATGGAAGCAGATCAGGCACTACCCGTGGATGTGGACAGCACCACACACAATGGAAATTAATCTTAGTTTTCTAAAACAGCTTCCCTCAGTTGTGGATTTGTGATCTATTTTGGGCCCCAAAGTTTGCATGAATCCCTTTAAATTTACGGAGCATCTTTACAAAATAGGTTTCTCACTAAATTTTAACCTTGAGAACCTCAAAAGAAAGTAACAAATATTTTTTAAATTTGCACTTTTGCCCCCTCAAAATTTCACTTAAAAAACCCCAAAACTAGCCTGGAGAAGAAAGATCATCACCAAAGTCTCTCTTCACAGGGTGTTGATTTTCATATGGAATAGCCTTTTATCAGCAGTGCTGCATTTACAACAGGATGATGTGATACTGCATTCAAGGACCCATTGGCTTTGTATTGTTCCCTTTCATTAAAAATACCTGCATAAACGGAGGCCAGTGTTTCTTTGCTTCAAATAATTCACTGTGCAGAATAAGCCGGATATATTTATTAAATGGGAACATGCCTCGTTACAGCAATTCAATAATAGTTTGTATATTTTTGGCTAGTTAGGTTATTTCAAATATATTGTACCAGAGTAATTTAAAAAATTAAATATAAGTCTAACACAGATGTATCTGTGCAAGAAGTAATTGAATTTTCACTTGGCATGTTTTGGGTGGAATACAGATTGCAAACTCTGCTATGTAACTGGTTATTTACTATAATATGCATATTAGAGCTGTCTGTCTCTTTATGGTGAGTTGTATTTTAAGTATTGCAGGGCGTAATAGTCGGGTGGATATGGTCCAAAATATTGCCAGACCGTTAAGTTGAGTATACACAATGTTTGGCGGAAAATGAAAGATTAGGGTGTGTAGAATAAGAATCTGCCGGTGGCACCTGGGCATCCTTGGGCATTTGAGAAATCCAAGATGGCATAGCCATAAATGATCATCTATATTCAACACTATATATCAAAACTATGGAGTACTAGCTTATACTATAGGATCCATGAACAAGTGTATGGCACTTGTAACATTAAATCATTACTTCAATTCAAAAAGGAAAAGCCACATCTAATCAATTTCAAAATGCCTATAACAGACAAATACCTGACGATAACAAATAAACATGAAGTACTTAGATATGTGTTAGATACAATAAATGTATATTTGTAATTTGTAAAGATGTAACATGACGTCAACCAATATGGCAGCAAAAACGTGAATATCTTCAAAAAAACAATTCACACAAATTTCTAAAATACCTTCAAGATAAAATTATGTGTCAAGAATTAAATGAGACAATTTACTATGATCATAACCCAGTGATACAGGTAATCCAGATGATAAAAATGGTCAATTCTAAATTTTTTTTTAGTGCAATATATGTGACAATGTAATTCCATGGTATTTGAAAATTTTGCACCATATGGGTTTTATTTCGATGTGGCGCATTTAAAACAGATCGAAATGTATGTTGTACATGGTTAGGATCAAAGGCTACATTCTAATGTCATTGGCCACATTGATTTCGATTGGAACGGAGTAATACGTATAAATTTGTGTCAAGTATTTTTGAAGCTGTTCACGTTTTTGGCGCCATATTGATGATGCCATGTTCAATTTAAATAGTGTCAGAAATATATTTATTTGTTTAATAACATAACCCTAAGTAGTTCAAGTCTATTTCTTATCGCAGGTATTTGCTTGTAATAGGGCATATTTTAAAAATTGGATGTGGCTTCCATTTTGAATTTGAAAGTAGGACTAGTTACAAGGCCATACATTGTTATTGGATCATATAGTTATATCTAGTAACTCCATAGTTGATAATATAGGGTTGAATATATAAGTATCATTAATGGCGACGCCATCTTGGATTTCTCAAATGCCCAAGGATGCCCAGGGGGCACCCGGCAGATTCTTATTCTACACACACTAATCTATAAGTTTCAGCAAAAAAATGCATATATACTCAATGTAAGTCAAATGGAAGGTTCTACCTGACTATAAGTGATGTGCCTGACTAACTTTCATTAAACAAACAACAAAACACAATTTCTTTTAACTTTTCTCAAAGGATGTGGTGAATTTTGCACAAAATTGTAAATACCCATCTAGATAGGTTCTTACAAAAGACAGGGATATAGCCATTTCAAACTTCTTCTATTGTCATTGATAAATTATTTTAAAACAATCATTCTGCAATTTTCTTTAACCAGGAGTAGTTTAAAGATTTGGCCCTCAGGTGGGGTGGGGGTGAGGGGGGGGGGGGTTGACTGCGCATGTAGTTTTTGCCTCCGGTACCCCACAATATGGCGATGGAAAATTAATAAAGTCATGCATACAAACGGAATTCTTGGTCCCACATTGTATACATATATATTGCGCTATCGGCGTGCTATTTGTAATGTGAAGAGAAACACCTTGGCATGCATTACTTGGACTATATCTAGCGCCTCCTTCAAATGAAAATAAGTTCCGGACCTAGTTTAAGGGGATGCAATATACTGATGTAATCCCAATGTTATTTTTTTTTGCTTTTTCAATGTGCCTTTTTCAGTTAATTCAAGGGCTACATTCGATATGTTTAGTATCAAATTAGCTTTTTAATGTGATTTTGATTTATATAAACTATTTTTATGGATCAAGGTTCTATGGTTTGCTACTCTTGCAGTTCACATTCGGGTCGGCATTGAAATTTGTCCAAATAGTGTTTGTATTCACCTACAAATTTTGTGTTGTAGAAATAACTTAATTTACCATATTTCTATATTATACCAATGCAGAAATTCAACAGCTTTCATATGACACCAATTTATGTTCCAAGTCCAAATGTCTAAAGTATTATTGCCTTAAGTTATAGTTATCCAAGCATTTTACCCGGAGGGTGGGGGTTTGGGGGGGTGGGGGGGTTGGGCTGACACATCACTCATTCACTCATATGCGCAACACACATAAAAACACAGACGTCATTTCATATTCCCCATTCTGAAATCAACTGAACACACATCCGACCCATTCACCGATGCGAGGACATGTGACATAGAACCATGATTTTACACAGCACACACGAGGACACGCACACCTGTAATTTTACCGCCCGACCGTAGACTTAGATTTGAATTTTAATGGAGGACCGTGTACCTGACATTAGACCACCAACCGTGGACCCCCCCTACCTATGGATTTTAACAATATTTTTGGCATCTATGGCACTTTCTGTCAACTGTGGACGTCCTTATTTTTTTTAAGTGTCTGGATTTTTCGGTGAAAAGTCAGGGGTGTGTCCACGTTTGACGGTGAAAATACACTCACACCCCCACAATAAACAAACAAACACAGAGACGTCATTTCATAGTCCCCTTCTGAACTCATTTGGCAGCGACAATTGCTGTAAATTGGCTCGCACACGCTTTAACATGCTCATCCACACATGGGCAGTTCAGTGAGCTCTTCATATATAAGAATAAAATGAACTGACCTGGTATATTCTAGGTATCATAACTAATACCAAAAACCAGTGGGTATAGTGTCCAAACACACTGGTGAATGGAAGTAACTGAACTGAGCCACGGGAGATGATGTTATTTTGACTCATAGTGGCACTGTCCCCCAGGCTATCAGACAAGCAAAAATGCTTTAAATATCATCGCACATGGCCACATACCAATTTTTCACATTAAAAACTGCAGAAAACTGGGGCATCATGCGAGCCTGTGGCAAATCCATAAAATCTTAATGAATAAGATGGGGCAAAATTTCACACAGCGTGGAATACCCCAACGAACCGATCACAGTAGACCGCACAACACAGCGAAAAGCAACATTTAATCAATAGACCCCTGGCTTTACTAAATAATGACTCTGTATTAGTACAGGTGTGAAAAATCTATACATGCCCTATATCTTGGAATGAAGATGGGGAGGGATGGGGGTATTTATAGCTTCTTGGAGCGTGGAGGTATTTGTGTCGGAGTCACCGGGTTATTGGGAGAGAGGAGAAGTCAAGCTTGGGAAAAGTCACTTGATTGTTGGGAGTTTGGTTTTCACTTTGCAGGTGGGTGTATTGTACATGGTGCTATCCCGTCTTTTGGAGAGTGGGAGTAAAGGGATTAGCCATAAGTCGTTTTAACTGAAGTAGAACTTAAAAGGGCACTACCTGATCTCTAGCCTCGACCCCACCACTCACCCCATCGAACCTGAGATTTTGTTATTGTTAGAAACCTTGTATTTTTGTCATGTGACTTCTTTCCCATTATGATGCTGTAAGCTAAAATGTATGTTATTTATGGTTAAGGGCGCTATCAGTGATCTATCCAAAAGAGTCAAAATATTTAAAATTTGCAGGAATAGCTTAAAAGTGAAGGATAAGTCGGCAGAATTCTTATAATTTATTTTTTCCAACTGAGAAATTGACAGAAAAGTTGCAGGGTAAGTTAGGATACCTATACTTGTTACACACATGCAAAAATCCAATTTTGGGGGTATTTTTTTTTTATTTAAGCGAAGATTTAAGATACAGATATTAAACAGAAATCATACAAGCTCCACCAGCAGTATCTACTCTTTCAGCCATTTTTGCATATACCTTCCTATTTTATATTAAAACACAAAAATAATTATCTCCCACTATTTTCTGTTGGTTGCAGGGCAGTGTCCTACATTTCAGCTTTCATTAACTGTGAAGTCTCTATAGTACCAACATTTTTTATGTGTTTTGAGATCATGCTAGTTGGTCTTTTGTTATGTTGGTATATTGTTGGGTAACTTATGTTCCTTACAAAAAAGTAGGACTAGCAGCAAGGCCAAGCAAAAAAAAAGAAAGAGTCTTTAAAAAAGACAATCATCACTTATTATATAGTTTGACTGACAAAATACTGATTAGTTTTTAATGTTGAAACACACTTCCCATCATAAAGCCAAAAACACCATAAATTCATCATTTGTTCCTGTTTAAAAAATTGTGTTGATTATTAAATTTACCGTGTTGTTCCTAATAAACGCCCCTGATCTAATAATCGCCCCCTACGATTTTTGGATAAAACAATTCAAGAAAATGAGTTAAGCTTACCTAAATCACACGATTTAATGGCCGGGACTGTCATGATCCATATCATAATCGCTGTTGTGCACAGTTGTAATAGTTTAATTAGTATGGAACTTTGACCTCGGTAGGTGTGAAAACAGCGTCCGCCTGCTCATTCGTTTGTATTATTGGTAATCAGCGAAAATAAGCGTGTGTAAGGTGATTTTTGCGTGGTTTTTGACTTTCCAATTTTGACTCTAATAAACGCCCTCCCTTTTGAAAAATGCACCGCCCCAGGGCGTTTATTAGGAACAATACGGTAAGTAGTGTACACTTTGTATTTTTAAAAATGGTACAGAATTTGCTACAGGGAAGTTAAAACATTTCATACCGGCACAAGCTCAGGGTTATTTGCGTGTTTAGATATTATGTATTCTAAAAGCAAGGTTGCTAGTGTATTTGGGTGTCTATGTATTTAGCCATTATGCATTATTATAAACTTTGTTAAAAAAATTTGAGCTTGTTCATTGGTTAAACGTCTCTCACATGTTTTTAAATAGTTTCACCATTTTGATGAAGACGTGTGCAAGATACTATTTACGTCCGTAAATAGTACCTCCAAGCTGTAAATAGTATCTGGCCTGTGATATTGTGCGTGCGCGTAATGCAGCGAGAGGTTGTGAACTTCAGGTTGTGAACCTCGCTGTTATCTAAAGGCGACTCTGTGTTGAGTATTGAAAGACAGAAATTATGGAAATTTATTAATGAAGTATATAAAACAAATGTTACGGTACTGCATTTATTCAAGCCTCTGGCTTAAAACTATGGTCCCTCGGTGACATCAAGTAGGCCTACTATTTTCCTTCCATGTTGCACCCTTCAGGAAAATAGTAGGCCTACTTGATGTCACCTCTGGCTCATAGTTTTAACCAGGGGAATTTTGTGGTCCATAGCCTCATTTTTTGTGCCCAACTCACCTACTCTATAAAAATTGACTCAATGTTGATTAAGGGGGAAGGAAATCCTCATCTATTGAGTAAAGTAAAATCTTAGTTAAAATTGAGTTAACTTTTATGCAACTTGAGTAAATATTAACTTTGACTAAGATTTTATTTGTCTGAAAAGCAGGGTCTCCAAAAGAAATGGCACCAAAAAAAAAATACTATGTATGATATATATTTTTTTTACTAAATGTTTCCAAGACAAACCTTTTTGGACCCTAATTTGGCCAATGATACAAGAAATGGTATTGAATTTGACTTCATCTCTTAAAGAGACATGAGGAAATTTTCAAAAGAAGCGCCCCCCCCCCATTTTTTTTGCATATTTTGAATGTTTACCAATGTATTAGATCACACCTGAAATGAATAAGCCAAATACGCCGTCTTAATGTAATAAGATGATTTAGAATTTTATGTTGTGTGCGACCGAAAATCAAACCATGGTTTTCTATAGGGACGATTACGGTAGCAGGCAAGTTCAAAACAAAGTTTGCAGTTTTCTTTTGTACTTGTTTGTCCAATAAACCTTTGAAACATGCTCGGTAGGTGGTCTACAACCGGGCCAGTGCAATTTGAGTGAAATATGTATCCTAAAAAAAATCTCCTCCGGTCTCTTTAAACCCCTGAGGACTACCCATTTTTTTATGGGCATTTAAGCACTATATTGATTGGTTACTTCAAAGGTAATATCATGTAATGAGCAAATCAGAGATACTGAAGAATGGTGGTATAGTTTACACAAAGATATAAAATCACTATTTTGATTGGTTAATCAGAGGGTTACTTCTTGCTGTGTCCTGTAATGAGCCAATCAGAGAGACTGTATCATAGGTGGTAGTTCTCTCAGGGGGTTAAATCAGAAAGCATGCTTAGCACAATAATAGCATATTTCTTTAAGAGTTCACCCAATTTTCGAAATTTGAGATTTTTTGCACAATTGTGTTGGTAATTGTCCAGTTACAAAGAGCTTATGAAAAATCAACTTTTACTCCTAAAATAAAATAACAAAAATTGCAAAGATCTTGATGAAAAATCTACTTTTACCCATAACATAACAAAAATTACAAAGAGCTTGATGAAAAATCATCTTTTACTCATAAAATAACAATTTTTACAAAGAGCTTGATGACAAAATCAACTTTTTTTTATAACAAAAATTACAAAGAGCTTGATAAATATAAACTTTTACCAATAAAATAAAATACAAAAAATTTACAAAGAGCTTGTTTTACCCATAAAATAAAATAAAAAAAATACAAAGAGCTTGTGAATAATCAACTTTTACCCATAAAATAAAACAACAAATTTACAAAGCGCTTTGACTCAAACATCTGGGCTAAAGATCAGGGATCCCAGTTAAAATTCTAACAATTATCATTTCAAGACAAGTAGATCATTTAATAGCTTTACCACTTCGAAGGAGTTTTATTTCATTCAAATAATTCCAACTTTACCAAAATACCAACATCAAAAAGATATTGAGGGCAATATTTATATATTAAAGGAGAACCTGTATCAAGAATAACTTATATAATATATGCTATCAAAACAATTATTGAACACATATTGAATGGTTCATGGAAAAACGGAATTAAAATAACCATAAAACGAATTAAAAGCATTGTGTCTGGACATGCGCTATTGAAATTCGCTCTACTGTATATGGATATGTATTTGTGTTATGCGATACGGAGGCACAGAAGCGTCATACATCTTCATGCGCATGATGCTTTCATAAGGTGATTCCTATGGTATGTATGAACTAAACGTGCCGGTCGTATGCATAACGTTATACACTAGCGCGATTTTTAAATAGCACATGGTCTAGACTAGATGGTTTAATTCATTGTTAGCGGGTTATAAATTCAGTTTTTCTATGAAACCAACCCGATATGTGTTAGTAATTATTTCATAGTGGTTATCGGTTACTATTATCGTTGTACGGGTTCTCCTGTAAAAAGGTGTTTTATTATGGCTGTAAAGACACTCTACAATTGTTGTACTTGCCAACATTAGACTGAACTAGCAATTCATTCAAGTCCCTCTTCTCTCTTCACTCTTCTTTTTTAAGCTATTAATGTATTTGTTAACGTATACAATTATTTTTTTTTTTTTTTTTTTTTTTTTTTTTTTTTTTTTTTTTTTTTTTTTTGTTTTTTTTTTTTTTTTTTTGTTTTTTTTTTTTTTTTCTTTTTTTTTTTTTTTTTTTTTTTTTTTTTTTTTTTTTTTTTTTTTAAAAAAAAAAACTCTTCTTTTTTTTTTTTTTTTTTTTTCTTTTTTTTAGTTGGGTCTCATTTGGCCGAGTATTAACAAAAGGGGTTAACTTTAACACAGTGTTAAACAACACTATGAGGTACACAGCCACAATACAATGATCGCATTATCGTTTTGTGTAATGCAAAAATGATGTTCTCTCAAAAATCAGTCAGAAGTGATGGCCCCCAGCAGTCAGGTGGAAGTTTAGGCACACAACCTGAAGGGATGGAAATGGAGTACAGAATTTTTCTATTGGTGTAGATTTTAGATCATTAGGGAACTAAGCCCATAATTTTTGGAGGGTGTGCAAAATTTGTTACAGTGCCATTTTGAAAATACAATATGGATGCTACCATGTCCAAAATCACTAAAAATCCGTTAAGTATTTCCGTTAGAGACAAATATCTCTCGGTACTTCGGTGTGTAGCACGAGAAAGTGTGGTATGTATTTTATCTATTACATGCCACAAAAATCCAATATGGCTGCCTCAAAAGTCAAATAGCTCTCGGACTCAATAAAATGATTTAACTCCTACATTACCTACCTATTTACGCTACTGAATATTACATACTTGAACACCTAAAACGTGTTCTGCAGGTTCAAAATATGTTACAATGATCACACTCTGCAAGTGTTACTTAACCACCTCAGAATGCATTTCCAACGCATCAGGTACACTCAAGTGTTCTGCAATTTGCAGTTTAGCGGCTGATTCCAGTGTCTTATGTATGCTTTATGCTTTACACTTATGAGATACATGTATTTGCACTCGAAAACCTTAATGGCATGTCTATGTAATGGACAATTTTAACATTCAAGATGGCAGCCAATACAGCCGCCTTTAAAAATAGTAAAACCTCATTATATGTATATTATATGTAGTTAAATCAACTAATTATTATTATAAAGGTGCAAATTAAGGTACGGGATAAGTATTTGACCATTTGACATCTTTATCTGGAATTTCCTGTTTCTTCACAACATGCACAAAATGTTAAGATGGTGGGCCAATGTGGCTGCTTTTGACCTTCTTAAAACTTATTAAATTACGATTACATCTGTATTGTATTAGTTTTAAAACACCCAAAATGAGTATAAAGTTTAAATTAAAGGTGAGATGTTTGTCTTTGCGACATAATAACTCATATCTGGTATATTTGTTTTGACAAATCCTGACTTAAAGTTCAAAATGACGGCCAATATATTATGAATATATGTGACCTGCTCCCACAAAATCAGGACAAAGTCGCCAGAGTGCTTTAGGGAAGAGGTCAATAAACTTGTGTAAATCAATAGAAAACAAAAGAATTTCAGGCATATATTGATTTGATGGACAAAAGGAAGTGCAATGTTACATGTTATACATCATTTTAAAGCTTGTTTTATCAGCATTTCAACTCTCAAAATGAACATTTCCGACTTTATCCAGCTTTCGTGCGGAGAAGGTAATATGCCCTTTGTAGGTTTAAAGATCTTAAAAGGCAGCCATATGGGCTGTCATCTTGATTGGTAAGAATGTTAACACACTTGAAATGTCAGATATTGGGGTTCCTAATGGTATAGAGCCAGAATTATGCCTCTATCACAAATATTTGAGTTATGGTCAAATTGAATGATTTCGCGGGCATATTGGGTTTTAGGGTGGCCATCTGGATTGGTGGTAATGTTGTGATCAATTCACATAAACCGTCCCAGAAGGTTCCTCGTGCTTTAAAACCTGGATCTATTGCATAAAATAATGGCCCATTTGAATGAAATTTGAGAGTCATAGCGGCATATTGGATTTCAAGAAAATGCACTGCCACGAAATTGCACACACCCTCAGAAATTATTAGCTTAGTCATCATTGACAAACATCGTCAATAGAAAAAGTATGGTACTCCATTTCCACCCGGTGACCAACATTCTCGAATACAATCTTGTGTGGAACTCAATTGAAAAAGCTATACCACATTCAAAATCCACTGGCAATCAATTCAAAAGTCACATTTTGTCACAACTATGATAATCAGAGGTATGCATATAAATCTTTTGCGTTCTCAACCTTTTTTTGAACTAGTTGTATTTATCTGTCCAAAATTCTTACATAAATTTAAACTGGAGCATGTTTTTCTCTTGTATTTTTTTTGTAGGTACAAATGTTGGTTTTGGTATAGTGTATTATAGAATGTTATGTTAAGGGTAACTTTGTTAGACGGGCTAGACTTATAAGGCATTATGGCCTTTCTTGCCTCCCCAATTCACATCCTGGTTTGTTGTTTTTGTTATGTGAATGGAAATAAACCAGATTTGATTTGACTCAATCTGCAGAAAAAGTGCTGTAGCCATGGCAAGGGTTAAGAAAGCAATCCATTAGTGCAGGTGTGAAATTGTAATGATGAGCTAGACTGGACTTATTGTGAGGCTGGGGCTCTTAGAGGGGACATATCAATATGTAATTAAGCCAGATTAAATGGGGAACTCCCGTAAGGGGGAAGGACATAGATCGGTCTGACGATGACACCATTAAAATTCCTCAGGATATCTGGGGAGGGGAAAGAACCACCCTGATGTAAAGAAACAAATGAGAAGGTTATTGAGAGGCTTAGGTTCTTAGAGCGGCAGGATATCAAATACTTAAATGGAACCAATTATGGGACTCCGACAAGGAAGGACAGAGCTCTGGTGGACGATGACACCATACAGTGAGAATGATGAGATAGTGGGGAAGGTCAATGCTGCCCGCGTGACGAGATTAATAAAAATAAATGATTATCATGAGCTGGGGACCCCACGAGGGCAGCATAGCAAGTTACAATGAAGTGATTAAATGTAACTTTCCACAAGGGGAAAGGATGCTATATCTGACACCAGGCATTCAATTAAATTAATTCGATGAAAAAGGAAAACATTCAACAGCATAATTACTGAATTATATCGAAAGGCACAGAATATTTCAACAAGGGGAGTTAACAGAATGTGGCATAACAGTGTATGTAAAAATGATTTATATTACATTAAAGAAGCAAGGAGATTTTTTAGGATACAAATTTCTCCAATTTGCACTTGATTGGTTGTAGACACCACTCTGACCCATATCAAACTAATGAACTAAACACCTGCAGGAGTATCTTTTCAATGGTCATGAAAAGACTTGTATATAACGACATTGAAATTTGTAACTATTACAGAGCTAATGAAACCAGTGCAACTACAACTTTTACTGCTTCCATTAATGTAACCATGCTTTTAACTTCAGATTATTACAGTTGATGTCACAGCACACGGAGTGATGGATAATGGAGTGTGTGGGCCGAGCTTTGTAAATTACCATGGAGACAGTCTGACCAATCAGAATCTGCGAACACCACGTCAGTGTTGGGCTTACCATCCCTGGAGGGCAGTCTTCACAGACAAGGGGGTATCATCCGGGTCCAAGAATTCATGTAAAAATTGTGGTTTTTTCAGGATCAGGAATGTTACGTATGTAATGTGAAAAGGGTCTAAAAATCACCAAAATCAAGAAAAAGGGTATATTTTCTAAATGAGGATTTCTGCATTTAGGTCCATACTCATTTCGCATTAAAACAAAATTAAAAAGAATGTTACGGAAGTCTGTAATTGACTCAAACCCATGCTTTCAAATCACTAAATTCCAAAAAATGCTGTGGTACCGCGTGGTAAGAATCATCTTCATCTGATATTTAGTGCAGCCATCTTGCGTTTGAGAAATGACGACTCCTTTTGTGATTGCCTGATCGTCACTACCAATATTTTTCTATACACATTTAAGTCATGACACGGACAATGTTAGCAAACTTATTTTAAACTAATTTGGGTGCAATTTCAACATTCAACCTTTTCAGCGCAGCATTAGCAGGGAAATACTATAGGGAAAAAAGGCAATTTATCCGTGCCCTCCAAAAGCTTCCAAATGCGGAAATCAATGGCAAAAATAACGTTTTCTAAAGGACCCTATAGACCCATAGAAAATGTCTTGAAAACTAAATACCTCCCAGGTTTCCGCGACCCACCCCATGCCGCTTCATATATGAACTTTCCATGAACACCTTACATATTTAATGATTAATTCAAATAAAACTTTACACATTAACTATATTTTTCTTTTTAAGACTGTCGATCATAGGCCTACCTATACGCATTTTAAAGTTAACCACTTAAAAATATCAAATTGTTTCTATAAAATTTGCATTAGAAAATGTGTTTCGGAAAGCAAACATTGCTAGGGTTCCGAGCTTCGTGCGATAGGGGGACGACAACGCCACTTGATATATGAATTCCCTGTGACACTTTACATAATTAAATCAACATAAAATATCAACCCATCTTTTACTTTTATAAGCCCATTATCTTACCTATATTTTGCTATAGTGATACTTACAAATAAATTTCTTTTTTGAAAAACTTTTCTTTTTTTTATATTGTTTCTATCAAATTTGAAAGGAAAAATGTGCTTTTGGAAAGTGAACATTGCAAGGGTTCCACGTGGAAGGGGTGCGCGTTAAGGGGGACACCCGCACCCAACCTCCTGCACCCACCCCCGCCGCTTATGTAGCGCATATCGTCAACTTTTCTCGACTAGTCGTCCACCGTCCTGAGACGAGTTAATTGGATACACCCCTGGCTCAAAATGCATTTCCCTGGTTGAATACCTTTCCTCGGATATTTCCTGGCTGAAAAACTAACTTTCCCGAGATTTTTTCTCCAAGCTCAGACACGCCAAGACACGCCAGTATATTGTCTGTGGTGGTGTGCAAAAAATACACTGAAGGTAAATCTACTATAAGGTTGAAAGAATATGGTCCTGGGTTTTTACTTATAAAGGGGTAATAATTGCATCAATTACTTGCATAAAGTACAGAGAGCAAATACTGTTTAATAGGGTAGTTAATTGTGCTACTGATACTTGTTTAGGGGCTCAAAATCCAGCAAGTATTTGTTTAGGGTAGTTAATTGTGCTACTGATACATGTTTAGGGGTGAAATTCAAGCTTCGAAAATACATATTTAGGGTGCTTTTTGTGAATGCTTGGACACAGATGATACCCCCTTGTCAATGAGAAGTGGCCCCCCAGGTTACCAATGGGAACAACACTTCTGTGTTTATGCATCACATGCGCTAAAGACAAGAAAAAAACTGCCGTGCGGGGACTGTAGTGTAAACGTTATTATAGCCATTGGTTACTGGTTCAAACCTCGCTTTGGCTCATGCACCTGTTCCATATAATTAATATGATATGCCACAGGTTTTGTGTTGTGATCAATGGCTCCAACCAAAGTTAGCATGAGCCAGTGGACCTGGCAATGGTAATATTCGAACGTACACTCTTACCAATGCATTAAAGGTGTGTGTTCCAATTCTCTTGGGACCCCCTGTATGCCCTGGAAGTAGTATAATTTTGATTCAGATGAAAGGCCGTATTTTGTCTCATTGTCCTCCTGAATAGAGCCTTCAAATCCATTTCATTCCCAAGAAATAAACAAAAAAACGCCGTTTTGTGGTTAACCATCAATATTAGCATTAAAGGGCCTTGCAACAGTGAATTATTGGTCTACCATCAAAAACCGCAATTTGTTTCCCACGGTACTGGTGGGGGCTATGTGCCACGTGCCAGGCTCTCATATCAAGTAGAGAACATAATACAAATAAATCGGAACAACCACCTTTAACACACATTAAGGCCAAAAAAAAATTGTTTGATGTCCTCATCCGACCGACCCTAATTTTGGAAATCAGGAAAAAATTTTTTTTACTTTTAATGTGCCAAAAGAATACCGTACCTAATTTTGAAAAATTACCTTAAAAAGTTTTTTTTTTTTTTCAATTTTACCTTCTGAAAATGTAAAAAAGATGAGTTGAAACAGTTTCTTAGATGTAGTTGGGTTTCATAATGTACAAAGATGCATTTTGAGTAAGAATCAACTGGATTTTTAGTGTTTGATGAACTATTTAATACAAACAAACATGTTTCAATACAGTTTGTATTGACATTAAAAAAAAAAAGCAAGAAAAAAACAAGTTTCCGGACCGGACCGACCGACCAACTCTAAAAAGTCATCTATGGACAATCAAACAATTTTTTTTTTGGCCTTAAGCAGGGGAAAAATCCCCAGCCCCACAAAGCAATTATTAAGTTTTTATGGGAACTTTTTTCCTATCCTGTGAAATCATGGTTAATTTGCCAAAAATATTTCATGTTATGTATGGTATCCACCAATCAAATGACAGGAATATATTTGAACCAACAAACGAACGGGCTGGCGCATGACAAAAGTACATGCTGATTCAAAAGAGTTTACTAATTTTTTTCCTTGGCCTATTAACTATTTTCATCGAAAACTCTTTCTGAAATTATGTTTGTGTCAAGAACTGCAAAACATGCAATGAAGGTTTCTTCCAACAGAAGTCCTAACCAGGGAAACATTACGTAAGACTCTCGAGATGTCGACCTAATGATATCATTTAAACTGTCGCATTTTAAAATATTTTGCTCTTGATTGATGGATTTTAAGAATGAGTAAAAAAGTAAAAACTTTCATTTTGACATGAAGTTGCAAACCATGAATGCTTTCCTTTTCCTCATATAATTTTTTTGTGATTTGGTGTCATAGAAAGTTCCAATACCACCACTGATGTTGTAAGTCAGGAAATTGGGGTGGGTTTTATTCAAGATTACTATAACTCAATTTGGCATTAAAAATTCAAATATTTTTACTTTAGACAGTCCAAAACTGCTCTTTCTTATGACATATTCGTTTTCAAGGAGTTTATATAAAACTAATACTGAGGTCATAGCATATCTAAATGAGGCTATTCACTTTATAATATTGCATCACATGTGTATCTTCATAGCCAACCCAGGTTTAGGTCACTCAGTGGGGTCAGCACTGTGGGTCACCAATGCAGTATCACCAAGTGGGTCCACCAAATGGTTACACCACATTAAACCTTTCATGTAAGGGTCAAGTGTAGTCATGCAGGGTTATAGCTAGCTACTCTGAGTGCCGTTGTGAATCTAAAATTACTACACTCTTTGGGCACTCGGACAAACAAGGATTATTTGCCAATTTATGTGTCATTTTTCATTCACTAAGTAAGTGGCGGTCGGCAACCTCCCAAATGACCTTCTGTGCCGTTCGGTTGGAAAGCAAGTGCCGGACATTGCCGGCCGCTGCCGGCCTGCGTCATCTATAAAAAAATTCCCCTGTTAGTCATTTGGGTATCAGCTCAGTAAGCACCTAATGCCATTAGACTGCATTCAATTGTGCTCTTTTATACCGAGTAGTAGTCAAACCTTCATACTCGCAGCAAACTGCCGCTTGATTTTCCTATTCACCTTCCTTCCACATCACCCAATTCAATGCATCCTCCATCTTTAACCCAACCCCCAACTCTCCTCCTCCACTTGTTTCTGATCCATGTCTTCTTTGGACTCCCCTCCTCAACCTCCACCATCAACTCAAGCCCTTCCTAAAACATGCTTGTCATCCTTCCTCAACACAGCCCAGACCAACGTACAGCTAGTCGCCTTCGCCACAGGTCACACCTCTTCCAAACCCAACTCTGCCATCAAGTCCTTAGTCCTTTCATTCTCTCCATCACTCACACCACACATCCATTATCACTGTGAATTTCCAAGAATATTATATAGACACTGCATGGAGATCACATGGTCATGGTATGATTATCACATGCAACACCCTGCTCAGTGGCGTGGTCCAGATCAAAATCGTGGCGCAGGAATAGTTAAATACTGCAGTTATCGGCAAAGTCAGGTTTATCATGCAGAACGCTTATTGAGTTAGGATTATTGTTGTATCAGGGGACCATATATACGAAATTCCTAATCTGAATATACATTTAAAGAGTTCTGTGAAGCAGTTCAAACTTTGTTTTTGATAACACGCAACTTTTAACTCTGCTTTTCTCCTCTTGCTTTTCCAATTCTGGTACCCTAGACTAGTCCACTGCCATGGCTCTATCTGGCAAATAATAAACCTTTTGATGGAGGATAAGTTTTTGGTCATTTTGCTATATCTCAGAAGCAGGTAGCCATATTAGATTGCCTCCCATGTCTGCTGTTTGTCTGACCTGGTCCGAGAATGAGACTCCTCGTACAACCACTGAGACGGCATGTAAGACGCTACCAACTCTGATAGCCATAAGGAATAGGAATGATGCAGAGAATAACTTCTTAAGGAATTGTAAAGCTTGGTTCATATGTGCTGTAAAATAAACACAAGGAAATGTCAGTTATTTTTGGAAAATTGTAATTACATAGTGTTCTAAATGATAGTACAGGGACTGTTATTTGCGGGGCGTGATCGCTCTACAACACCCTGCAAGTGCCTGAAGCCAATAAGATCGTGTGATTATCATTTGCAATTATCAAGAGAATATTATAAACCAATGTCTTTCTCATCTTAAATGAATAGAACTATTACTCAAATAGTTCTCAGATCGAGAACCGGAATCAGCCGATGCAAAAAAGGGTCTACCTGTGGTTATGTGAACCAGCACCACAGACAATGGAATATCTCTTTGTATGCCCACTGTTGGAGCAACCAAGCAGAGACAAGGACCATGGCGGAACAGTAAAGCAGCCAGACGTGGTAGGAGTCTCTGGCGACAGTATACTTGAGAACCAATGTGTTTGGGCACAATAGGACTCAGAATAAAATGCGAAATTAGTTAATAAAGATATAGAGCATTTATGGAGGGGTGCATGTTGGGCTGTAGGGCCTTAAGAAATATGTCAAGATTTTTGTCAAGCCAGTTTATCGTACATTCATTCAAAAGATATGTACAACATACACAAATTCCCGAAAAATAATCTAATTGATGTAAAATTAACAAAATGAGGCATTTTAATTTTGATTTTTTGACATAAGAAGAAAAAGGGGGGATGTTTCGCCACGGCCATTGTCAAAAGCGCCCAATTTGCTCTCCTCGTGACGTCAAAGTGATGAACCAAAACATCGCGTTGACTCGCCCCTAAAAAATTGTTATTGCGACACTGTAATATTGATGGCATTAATTGAACGTAATAATTAACATTAGAAAAATAAGTTACAGAATGACATATTTGTTCATTTCGTTGTGTGTTTTAATTATTAGTAAGTGGCAACACTGCGATAATGATGGTCACAACGACGTAACTTATGGATGGTCATCACTTAGACGTCACCATTTGCCTACGATGTGGATTTGTCGGAACCTTGTTTTCGTTGTAGAGTAAGCTATTGGGCGGCAAATTAAAAGGGCAAAATACTCAACAAATGTGGACACTTTTCAACGGTATTTTGAGTTTATATGTAATCTACGTTTACTTAAGCATTTTTTTCCATACATACAATTTTAAAAATATTCAAGATATGGAAATATTTCCTTTATGATAACTGACACATTGCCAAGACCAAGGTGTGCTGTGGAATGTCTGCATTGTTTAGGTTTTGATTGGCTTTCTGCCACATCTATTAACGTTGTCTAGGACTTTTCAGGGCTTATATCCACATCTACAACATTGATTAAATTTTCCAGCTTCATCGAAATCTCTTACGTATTTTTACTAATTCGCTAATTCTTATTCTTATCTTGTCCAAACAACAGTGGTGCTCAAATCTGATCTAGCCAACAACGTCGGCTGCGTCACTCAATTCCGCAAGAAGGTCCTTGTATGTGCAGGTTGTTCCAACATAACATAACATAACATAACATACATATTATTATCTCACAATCATACATCGGTATAAACTAATTACATACCATAGGATATATATAGTTTGTATACAGAAAATAACATGAAGGGGAAGGTTACTGGAATGTAAGCCGAATAAAGGCCTTTCAAGTCCCAGACTCTGTTCTATTAATTTGTAGTTAGAAATGAGTGAGTTTTTAAGTAAAATTAACCGAATGAGGAGTTGTGATTTTGAACATTGATGGTATGATTATTCCATTGTTTAACCCCAATTTAAGATATAGATTTACCACGAAATCCAAGTTAATATTAGGTATTTGAAAATCTGTTTCATGTCTTGTAGAATAATTTGTGATTTTTAGCATTTGTTACAAACATGTTGTCAAATGTGGAGGCAACTGGTTGTTGCCTGTTTGTACATGAATGTTCCAATATATGTTTTTACACAAATCCATTATTTTAGTTGGTTATATTTACAAACAAAGGAATTAGATCACTTCTGAATCACTTTGGCTCACTGCTCTCAGTGCACGCTTTTGCAGTATGTGCAAGTTTTTTCCATTTCATTGTTGCATGCACTTGCCCATGCAGTGATACCATATGTTTGAGCTGTGCATAGAACAGTGTGTTATAGAGACTAAAGAAGTGCAGTTTCATGTAGAAAGTGCTTTACTTTATATAAAATTGCAATACGCTTGAACATTCTTTCCCAAAAAAAAAAAAAAAAACAAAAAAAAAAAAAAAAAAAAAAAAAAAAAAAAAAAAAAAAAAAAAAAAAAAAATAACTCATCATGTGATTTTTTGCCAGGTAGATTTTGGTCGATAGTTGATTCCAAAAAAAATTTAAGCATAACTTGATTTATTTTGGTATTATCGATGGAGAATATTCAAAGAGTTATTAATTTTGTTTTTAATTGTGAGTGCCAACAGCATATAGTTAGTTTTTTTAAGATTGAGTGAAAGTTTGTCTTGAAACCAGGTGTTTTAGTTTACTTTACCATTATTCTTATTGTATTATTTTGTTATATCATGATGTTATGTAAATGCACTAGTATCATCTGCATATAAAATAAGACAATCATGAGCAGAATTTGGATAATCATTACGAAATAATAAAACCCAAGGGTCTTAAAATACGCCTTGTGGCTACCAGTGTTGTATGTTGTCGTGCCAAGATTGTGACGATTGTAATCAACAAACTGCATTCTGTTTGTGCGGTAATTTTTGAACCAATCAAAGACAATACCTCTGAAGGCATAGTGATGCATTTTAGCTAAGAGGCCATCATGAATTTATAGTGTCCAAATGCCTTGGAAAGGCCCAAACATACGCCAGCAGTTGTTTGATTGTTATTGGAAGCTGCATGAGTAATTTTGTGCACAAACTTTGTGATTGCCATACTTGTAGAGTTTTGGGACGATATCCAAATAGGTTTCAAAACGTATGTGGTGTTTGTCATAAGAAATGCATCTGTTAAAACAAGACGCTCTAAAATTTTTTTGAAAATCCAGGTAGAACAAAATTGGCCTATAGTTATAAATTGATCTTTGCGTATCGTTTTATGAATAGGAATGACGTCTGGCAATTTGTCAGTTTATCAGGTACTGTGGCCTGTTGTTTGACATGTTGTATAAGATAGTAAGGGGAATGCTAATTCAAAAGCAAGTTTTTAATATAATAGCTGAATGCGTCATGACCTGGACTTTTTTTAGCAATTTAAATTATTATACTTTCATTACTTCATCCTCTGTATGAGAGTAAAGAACATTGTACTATCGATAGGATTAGAGAGATAGTTGAAAAGCTAGTATTATATTTTGTATTTGCTTGACCTGATTGGCTATTTATGAAGAATTCATTAAAAATATTAGGAATTTTTTTTTTTTTTTTTTTTAATGTAATTTTATCATTTAGGTTAAATTCGCTATTACAAAATCTAGTTTGGTTTTTATTTGTTATATTGTTTATTATTTTCCAGGTATTTAATATTTTCGTCTTTATGTATTTGATTTCACAATATTGCCTTTTTAGCAGTCCTTAATAGTTTTATTAACTTTGTTATTAGATTGTCTATATTTAGTTCTATTTTGTGGGGTTCTGTTATTTAAGTATTGTTTATAATCTTACTCTTTTTCTTTATCATTTAATTAAATCTTTAGTTATCCATGGTGATTTTGGTTTAACATTCATATTATGTTTTCTTCTTGTAAGTGGTGTGAACTTATCGAGTAAGATATTCACCATTTCAATAAAGTTTTATAAGCATTGTTGAATATCATCATATTTTGGGAATAGATTATCCCAATTAGTTTCAGACATATCTTTTTTTTAGAGCTCGATATTATTTATTGATAGTCTCTAAGCAACTTTATAGTTTTTTTTGCTTTTATTAAGTCAATTTGGATTATTGGTTAATGTGTGCAAGTTTGGAGATGGTCATTTATGCGTTTAATAATAAGATTCCACTACTATTGTTAAGAGTTATTGGTGAAATATATTCTCTATTAATGTAGCACCTTATCAGTTTAGTGTTGTCTAAGTATAATGGGTAGCAATGAATATGAGTATAATCATGTCAATGACATATACTTATAGTTTGTCAGTTCTTAAGGAAATCGATATTAAAATCACCCATTATAGATGGGAGGGGCCTATGTTCTCCAGAGAGTGATTTTATGAAGTTCAGTAATTGTTGGCAACCGCTATAAATGTATTCTACTGGGTCTGAAACTATTCAGAACAACGATGTTGCCGCTTTTGGGTTCCCGTTGACCTTTAGTGGCCCTGACACGAGGTCAAGGTCACAATGGTCATATATCGTTCAAATTATATCGACCTTGTAATCACGTCGATGGGGCAAATTTCACAAGGAATATTGTACATGATATTTATTTTTGTTACTTGAGTCGTTTGTTTTCTTGTTATATGCCACATAAGCTAATTAGAGAACAATAATATGCATAAAATTTGCCTTATTCCAGACCCCAGTCGGGTGATATACCTGCCCAAAGCAAGAGTTAGGCCTCATGTTTTTGCACAATATAGTGAACCCTACACAACCCCATTCTACCTTGCTATTAATGCCCATGGCTTAGAAACCAAGTTGTTTTCAATGAAAATGTCAAGAGAAAAAATGAGTTGATTGTTAGTCTATATCCCATCCCTCGTCTTTATAACCAAGCCTTTTTTTGTAACAAACGGTTACCAAAGGAGGGGGGGGGGTAGTTACTCATCCCCCCCCTCAGATTCGTTACTAAACACCCGAATGCTTTGATTTTGATACCAGTGATAGTTATGGTCCTCCTCTTTCTATTGATACCAAATAATATCAACATACCTAGTATGCCTTCACAATGACTCATAAAGTCATTGTGCCGACCAAATTGGCATTTTCCCCATAGAAAACATTGGCGAAATCCAATTTTGAGCTAAAATCGTAGAATCTCATCGGATTTTCACATGCGGTTTGCAGCTCTAAATGATGGCAATTGACAAGTTTAACATAAACGTAGAGTTGTTTAGAACCCACATACTGGTGCACAATATTTTCAAAAAATGTACCATAAAATATCTGTAGGGGGCAACACCCCCACCCTTCACTTGTAGGCAATACCCCAACCCGGTGCATGCTACCGACTTCACATTTTTTTTTTTTTTTTTGCTACCATGAACCAGAAAGGATGAGAGAATGTTTTAGCCATAGCTTTTTTACGAAAGCCTTTTGGCATTTTAAGCGCAACATCGGAGCAAGGTTCACTGGGGTATAACCCCGACCCCCCCCCCCGCTAAGACGAGGGTTTTAAAAACCAAATCTATGGAATTAATTGTTGTTATGCCGTGAAACAACCCCGATTCGCACTACAAGACAAAAGTTAGTGTTACTAGTTTAATCGTTTCAGCCTCAGCCACATGTGTGATATATTTCAATTATTCTTTCCATCCAGGGCCCCGGGGAATGGTCCCACTGATTCATTAATAAGGGATATCATGCGCCGACCAAAGAACACACGTAAAAGGGTATATTTTCCAAGATTATGCACGATACATACGTAAATTTTGTAGCTACACCACTGAATCTTGAAAAAAAAGAGTGTACTTTTCACACTTGAACCGGACTTGAACTTACATTGGGTAAACGGATTTTGGGAATTTATATTTGTTAATTAAACCGTATTCTGCTCATTTTTTGTTTAATGAGCTTTCAGTATAAGGCCTACAAAAACACCAATTTCATACTTGCTTAGGGGGTCAAATATTGCCAATACTTATTAATTACAACCTTAAGTAGGATAGTACACTTACCATACTTGTTTATGGGTGCCTTTAGACCATCAATTGCCTGTACTTGTTTACGGTACTTTTTTAAACTCCTTGTTTAGAGGGATGCGGGACTTCGAAAATGTGGACTTTTTGGTAAAAGCAGACTCGCCTCCCTAAAACTGACCCTTTTTGAACATCTCATCACTAAAAAGTGGACTTTCTTGTCAACCTTTCTCTACACTTGTAGACCATTTATAGACAAAATCAACAAATAGGTCAGGACCTTTTTGCCCTTTTGGTGGGATTCGTGTGGTGTGTGGGGGGGGGTGTACGAGCGGTGAATCTCTGCTGCTGATTTCGGGATATTCCCCATCTCCATACTGCCAGTACCCACGTTCAATAACAAAACATCATAAGCTTAGGGATGTATTTTGAATTAGGTTTCAGTAACATTAGACCATTACTTAGGGGCTATTGGCCCTGATTAATTGCCACATTCTATACACTAAGACCAGGGAATAATGATCAATGTTCGCGTGACGCACAGGTTTCATCAGAGAAAGAAGCTCAACTGAGATAACAGTGTTTTTTAAGCAACACGTGAACGTATTGGTTGAACAAGAATATAACTCATCATCTATGGACTAAGTGCAGGAACAATGTTGTCGCCTTTTCTGGCCCAATTTTTGTTATGGAAAAATCGCAATTTGTGTGGAACATTTTTACTGTGTAACACAATCATTTAACTTAACCATGGGCATTAATAGCACGATTTGGGGGGGGAGGATGACTCTAACTTGATCTTGCTTTAGCCTATAGACTATTTCCGGTCTATGGTTGAAAAAGATACAGCAATCATACAAATGAAGAGAATCACAAGTTTTGGGTCTTTCACTTTTTTAACAAACTGTGTACCATAATTTTTTGTTTACCACAAATGGTCATCAATAGCAGCTGTGAACACATGGGGGTTGGGTATAAACGCAAGGGGATTCTCAACACAATGAACGCACTCAACGGGGTTTTCCACAGACATCAGTCTCAGTTTTTATAGCCTGTTCTGGGAGTATATCAATGACCCCTTTCTTCATGCCAATTTTGGTATATGACAATGAGTTCTTTTTTCAATATTTTCTCAATCGGAAAACCCAATTTTCTACTAAAATTGTTGGAAAATTAGTCCAATTTTCTCAATTTTGAAGTAAAATTGTCCACATTTGAGGACACCAAGGGCAATAAATTTTGCATTAAATTTGGCCCAACCTTGCATCCTGGTAAAGCTATGGGTCCCTTTTATTTGCCAAAAATGGTGTAGCTATGGGCTTATACTTCCAGGGCACGTCCCTACCCAGCAACCTGAGCTTCCTCCTCCCCCCCCCCCCCTCCCCGGGGTAAAGGGTGGACAACAGGGGTCGCGCTAAGTTGCGTTTTCTTTTCTTTCTGTGGTCCAGGGACGCCTATATTTTTTTCGGACGCACAAAATAAAAAAAGAAACGAGCTATTGAGTCCGTACGGACGCACAAAAATCAATGTTTACATATAAACACAAACCGCGGTTTCTAAGATTCTGTTAATTTTCCCGGTATCGCATCGCAAAATGCGACGCTAATTCGGATAATGGGAAGCATTTCTGCGGTAATACGTCGGCCAATCCTGGATGCCAATTTTACCGGGCAATTTTCGGAAGTCCAGCATCAGAGCAATGGCAATCCCCTACAGCAGAAAAATTCATAAAAACATGATCTAAACACGTTTCACCAAAGGCACAATAAATATAAAGGAAACCATCCTTATTTTGTAGGTCAATGCCATCTGCATTTTATATGAGAACATTCTCATATGCCTTGAACTCTGTCATAAATTATCGAAAGAACCCGTAATAATTCAGCCATGTTAGCCGACATTTATCTCATGATACAAGCATAAATCTTTTCCGATGTAGGTTTCTAATGGATGGACCAAAGGCGGAAACATGGCGCCTGATGAAGAGACGGTTGTTTTGATTGTTAGCAGATACTGTGTACATTCTGCAGTGTATAATGGTTGGTGACTTTTCGGGTTAAAAACAAAATGTAGGTTTTACCGCTTTTTCTGATCAACTAAAGTTGTTTTGTTGCAAAATGGAGTTCCAGAAAATGATTAGGGTTGTTGATAAACGTCAGTATCGGAAGCAGTCGGAGCCGATAGCATTTTGAAAAAAGATACTCTCAGGCTCAAACCAAAAGAGTACCAGCTAATGCGTAAATGTCGGCAAGTCTGATCAAATTGTAGAAGTTGGGTTAAAGAAATAAACATCGGGGGGAAAAACAGTCTTCAGTATAATTATTTATTAATGGGTTGCTTTTCATTGAATCAGCAAACTTCACAAATAAGTGATAATCACCCCCATATCAGCTGTTCTGCTATCCCATTTTGCAAACTCCGACTTTCAGCAGTAGCTCATATGATATTATTTTCATCATTAACCTTGAAGTGAGTTTCAGATTGAGAAAATTCATCCAAAGTGTCCATTCAAAATGATGACTTCCAAACATCAATTGTTTTAAAATATAAAAATGTATATGAGCATTATTTATCCAAATTCTTATCTTAATCATGTTTATGGGCATAGGTTTTTTTTTTAAAACGTAAAAAGAACCATGAAATTAGTACATCCATGATGAAAAGTCGCACTCAAGAGTTAATGTACCCTACTTAGCCTTGTAATCAATTAATGTGGAGCCTGTCAGAAACTGTACAATGGTAACTATAACAAAAGCATAATACCCACTTGACCTGAGGTTCACCTCCCAGGGCTACATGTGGCTCACCCCTTGGATAGTCCATGCTGATACTAGGTGTTATTTTAGAAATAATCTGGTGGCTAGAACTGGTGGTGTTGGGAGGGGAGGGGGTTGTAAATAAATTTTGATAGTTTTTATTTTATTAGGGGAGGGGGGAGCTGGAGTAACAAGTTACATGTTTGATTTATAACAATATGTTTTAGTGACAATGATTTTTTTTTCTAATTAAAAAAACAGAAAAGACAAGTGTAGATTTCTTTGGTCTTGTTTGGCAATTAATTAAAGGAAAAATAATTTGTCATTTTCAATTAAATTACACTTTAAAATGTTATCAACTTGACTAATTAAATTGACTGAATGTTTTACATGATAACCTTTTTGTAGTCAACGTTTCCAACTGACATTTAACTCACAGCATTGAATATGGCATTATTATAGTAAATATTTCTATATTTGTGAAATTAGGCCTTAAAAATTACACACAAAAGGTTCAAAAACAGGTTCAGATTGCACTGACCAGAGAGCATCAAAATCATAACCCTGGACCCAGCCGTAAGGACTTAGCGCTATGCGTTGTTATGTGCACAAAAATTTGGACAGAAAAGTTGTCCTCTTACGATTAAAGCGTCCCAGAAAGACTTAAATTTTTTGTAGGCCTGATTTACAGCCTGTTTACAATAGGAAATGAGGTGGTACTACACGAAACATGGAATGCAAATGCGGCCCATACAAAATCTAATGTTATGCGCTTCCAAGTATGTAAAAGTGGACCGCACCACTCTGGACCCCCAAAAATTAGTAAGGACCCAAATTTTGGAATTAAGGAAGCTAAGGGGTCATGGACCCTTGTTTTTTAAAACATAGCGCTACCATGTGACTAACTTGATCGGCCTTTAGACGAGCTATCCCGGTCTCTGGATGGGAATCGAATAATGAAAACATCATAAATGTTTACTGAGGACTAAGATAATAGATACATACTTGGTCTGAAGGACGACTCGTGGTTATTTCACGTAAACGACATGCGTTACATGGGGATTTGGTATAGGACTACATCGATCATTTTCTCTTGCACCATTTTACACAAAAAAACTTGCTTACTGTACTTATCCATGGGTATTAGGCTAATAATAGCAAGAAATAATGGGGATTGTGTAGGGTTCATTATGCATTTAAGCAGAGTAGAGTGTTTACAGATGACTACCTTGTGCAAGATCTTGCGGCCTAACTCTTGCTTGGAAGGGAATGGGCCTGCATAAAGGCAATTTATGCATATTATTGCTCTAAGTGGTTATTTGCATATTTACGAGAAAACGAACGGTCAAATAACAAAATAAATATCACATACCAATATTCCTTGGTGGAAATTTGACACATTTGGTACCAAGGTCGATATACTTTGGAAGAGGTATGACCATTTTGACTTTGACCTTGGTCAAGGTCACTAAAGGTCAAGTTGAAAAATGGCAACATCATTTTCTGAAAAGTCAGACCCAGTAGTATACGTTTAGTGGGTGCCAACAATTAACATGACACTTCACCAACATTTACATTAGGAACCTCCACTATTAGTAAATTAATTTTACTCTCATCAAGCAATTTTATAATTATTTGATCAAAATGCTTATTAAATTTCATAATACTATGTGATGATGTCTATACAAATTACACCAACCATTATGTTTTATCATTAGGTTTCCTAATTTCAATAAAACAGCATTCGTAAAGAAAATTTGCAAACATAAAACGGTTCTTTTTTATAAATTTCTATTATTTGCGACATAAAGCTACCACACCTATATGAGAATCAATTCTATTTACAGCTTCAAGGTTATAACCTTTTGGAAGTTAAAATAATCAAGGGATGTATCATTTTGAACAGGTTTCTGCTACACCAATAACTGAAAAAGTCATGATAATTTTTACCATAATGGTATTTTAAATGATAAATTTTTTAATTTTTCTATTTTCTTGTTATATTTATATTTAGTATGAAAACTTAGCGTTGTTTAGGTTATGATTTTGATTGAAATTCCTCATGTGTAAATAGGTACAATTCCATAATGTTATTATTTAACAGCAATTATCTGCTTAAGTTATATGGGTTAACAAATACACGTTACTGGACACAGTATGTGCCTTCACCATTTTTGGTTAACCTGCACGGTTTATATTATGTATGTCATCTTCATTTTGCGGTACCTCTGGGTCTTGCAAGACTGAAATTGCACAATCCTAGTTTTGGCTTTTATGTGTGCGATGAGGGTTTTTTGACCAATTGTCAATTGATTTGCGAAGATTAATCACCAAAGACTCAGTCCTTGTTATTCAGGTGTACGTTGTCCCAGTATAAGTCCTCACGCAAACATCCACTTTCAGTTAGAACAGATTTGTGTGGTCAACAAATCTGACACGATGACTTAGGTGCAGTGTATGTGAAACTTTCATTCATTGGTTTTGAACAAAGGTTGCTTTGATCATCATAGAATATGGGTAGAATCCCAGGATAGATTCGTTTAGCGGTTGGGAAACTTAGTTAGTGTGGAGTTTTCTATAAGGCATCGAGCCATTTGCTCAGCCCCCTCAAAGGATTAGGGCTGTTGGTTTGTCAATGCTGTAGAATTACAAAATAAGGCGATTGCTCATTGTGTCTTCCACAAGCGTCTGAATGTCACCAATTGTTGTCCACTTTTGCATACACTTTTGTAGTTTTCTCTCTGTGGAATTTATTTTTTTTCCTTTTGCACATTTACTGTTTTTGAGAAAAATTAGGTTTGTGCAGGTTTTTGTGTATTGGTTTGGTTAGACAGTTATTTTTCATGATTTTTGGTGTATGATACTGTGTCTGTTTTTGTGTGGAGTTTGTTGTTTCCCTATGATTGCATTTTTCTGCATATGTCTTGTTTTGTGGTGAGATGGTACATGTATGGGTGATGATCTGGTGGTAAGCATGCCAATGTTGTTGGAACTGTGTTTATGTCTACATGGATGTGTTTGTTGATGTGTGTTGATTTTTAAGGCACCGAATGAGTTGAAACAGGTACATGTATGACTTGATGCTCAAAAGCACCAAGAGATATGCCATTGTATGTGGTGCTGCTCCACATCCATAGGTAATGTCTGCTCTGACTCATTCTGTAAGGAAACCTGTAGATTGGGCCGATTCGGCCCCAATCAGTTGAGACATTGCCATTCCGCCCATGAGGAGTTCAGCCCAGGTGGAAGATGGAAGATGCTCAAAAGGTTCAATACTAATAGATTTGTCACCGGCTGACAGCAAGCCCCACAAGTGACTCTCTCAAACTCCTTAAAAGAATGTTTCAAGGGGTTGGACTTTGCTTTAAAAAACTCTCTCTGGATTGAAGGCGGTTAGCAGCAGGACTCTTTTGGACATATAAAGTTCTGTTGCTTCACATTAGCTATAGGCAGTTTACACTCTTGCATGCTTGCTCGACTACAAACCAGACGTTAAGCCTAATGAAATCCAAACACTACTTCATTATTACCTATCAACAATACATATACAACAATATAAACAAACATATGGCAGCGACTTGTACTTCAATTTTCAAGCGCCCAAAACTTTCAATTTAGAGAATAAAGGTATATGGGTTCAACTGTCGAATTGAACTCAGGCAGCAGCCAATGAAATTGCTTATAGCTGTTTAAGAGAATGCTCTATGTTATTGTTGTTACTGTTTTTATTTGTAAGAGCTTATGACTCATGTATTTTATTACTTCATTAGAATCTTCTACAAAAATGGATTCCGATGGGTTATTTGATGGTCTTTTTTGGAAAGCCATACACCCCTGTATACGATTTATCAAAATACTTTTACAAGCGTACGCGCGCGCCATCCAGAGGGGACAGGGCTTAGCAGTAGATCACACAATCACCATTAAGCGCATACGCTTAAAGTAACGCTTATCTGTTAAAAGGTAATTTGACAAGAGAGTATAGAAGACTTCATCATGTGAGTTTGTAAGAAGGTGTAGGTGCAATAGCTTGGCAATTTGTCAGGAATTCCCATCAGACATACTATTATGCACAGTCTTTGTGGTCAATGGCTCTTCACTGGTTCTTCATATGACACAGAGAATGTGTCAAGAGCACTGAACAAGGAAGATAAATTTTATCGCAGATTATATCTCACAGAGATATTGCACTTACGACCTTTTTCCACTCACACATATGACTTACATTCAGTCTATTAAATTGATTACCTACATAATAATAATAATAATAATGAATAGTCCGGTTTTTATTATAGCGCTTTATCACTGTAACGTTTTCCAAGAGATGTTGCATATTATTATACGCCGTCATTAGGAAGGAAAATCGTCACAATAGTTTCGCTTAATCTAGGTGGCAGCTGCCGGCCAGGCGCACATCCCATCAGCACTAAGATTGTAATATCACCCATAAACATGACCGCCCCATATTTCGTTTGGGTCGGCAAGTGCAATTGAGATGAATATCTTGCCCAGGGCACAAAACACGTGGGCCACGGCTGGGGACTCGAACTCGCGCTCTCTACTGATCACGGAGGCCTGGCCTTTTTCTCATAGACCACACGTGCTCTAAGTAGGGGCACCCTTTCTCGGTTACATGCTCTTTATGAGGATTATTACAAATACACGGTAATCTCTTGTTTTACTTACTGAAACTTCTGGTTGTCATTGGCTAGTAATAGCTGGAGGAATGATTGGGTTTCGCATTTTGTCCTACAATGAATAAACAACACAGAGTATATTGGGAGTTAGTTACATCGTAATCATGGCTCTAAGCGACCCGTGTTGTTCCCCTTAATAAACGCACATGCTCTAATAAACGCCCCCATACGATTTTGATTAAAACAATCAAGAAAAAGAAAATGAGTTAAGTTATGTAGCCCTTTACCTAAATCACATGATTAATGGCCGGGACTGTCGTAATCCGTATAATAATTGTCTGTTGTCAATCAATGCTTTCTGCTTCTGATCCGTCACTAATGGTAACTGGCACACGTAGATATACAAAGAGAGGATCGCCAAACTGTGTAAGGCAGGGGTTCTCAATAGGCAGCCCACGGGCCAAATCCGGCCCGCCAACCATTGATTTTTGGCCCTTGACTTGCTCAAATATATAAAGGTAACACTAGTTAACATAAGAAATTCAGGTGTATTTGGCCCTCAAGTAGGGAAATTTCGAATATGTTCGGCATTCTCTGGCCCTTCAGCTAATATAATTGAGAACCCCTGGTGTAAGGTGATTTTTGCCTTTCAATTTTTAACTGTAATAAACGCTCCCCTTTTGAAAAATGTACCGCCCCCAGGGCGTTTATTAGGAACAATACGGTATTGGTCAATTGAATTGAACAGAGGGAAATACGGTGTTTCTGTAATAGAGGAGGAGCACGGACCCAGGTCAAACATCATCGTTTACCCCTCACCACAGAAAAGGTTTGACACCTTTGGTAGTTAGTATGGACCCTCTATATCAACGCTAGGTAGTTAGTACTCTCAAATTGTGGTGTCACTTTTTCAATAGGGCCAATTTAAGGTTACAGAGGGGTCAAACTTTTAAAATGCTCCAGTCATGTTGAAATGTATGCCATATTGTCCGTCCAGTCATAAGGTTTCAAAAAATGTATAGTTTGTATCATCTCTGACCATTGGTTCTAATTGTACAGGGGTCAAAATCATAAGTTGCTCCAATTTTGGTGAAAAATGAAAGAAGTTCTTCATCTAGCTTAATGTGTCAAAATAAGGAATAGTTTGTACCATCTGCAATGTATAGTTATCACATTATGTGACAAAATAAGTCATAGGGCAACATAATCCAATTGGCATTGACCTTCTTTGACCTTATCTCCGTAAGTAAACATTTAACATAATCAAAACTATACTTTTTTGAGTCCTCTTACCCCAGGCAATAATTTGCAAGTATTTGAAATATAATCAGAAAAACTTTTAATGTTGACCCTGTACAACTTGAGATTGACCTTTTTTACCATTTTAGTCATTTTTACCGTATAACTCCAATACCAATGGTACAAACTATACATTTTTGGAATCCTTTTGATTAGATGGACAATATGGCATACATTTCAACATAAGGGAAAGTTAGGTTTCCTAACTGGTTTTATTGTACAAGCAATGGATGTCCTAATGCCACTCTATCTGGATATCCTACTGCCACTCTATCTGGATATCCTCTTCTATCTGGCTCACCATGTCTGGCACCCATGTTTGGCACCCTCAGTTGGCCTATTTGGGTTAGGCTGCACATTTCTCAGCCTGTGCTCACCACATCAGATTCCCAACCAGGGTTGAGGCAGTTGCTTTCCCCGTTCGGGCAAATTAGTTATCTTATCTCGCCTGCATTTGGTGCAGGAGAGATTTGTGGGTTGGTTTTGGGGTTTTACATATCCCCTCTTCATTCACGATAGACAATGCGAAGAACAAAACAATTGGGGCTTTTTAAAAAGTTTGACCCCTGTGAAACTTAAATTGAAAAAGCGATACCACAATTGAGAGTACTAACTACCTCAGTATGAGTTGGGGTCCCATACTAACTACAAAGGGTCAACCTGGTTTCTGTAGTGGTGGTTGTGGGGGGGGGGTGTGTACAACGAATTCCTTAAATAAGGCCCCTATATGATATTCTGCTCCTCTCTATAAGGTGATCAATCTTACCCATTACGAATTTGGAAACCTTCAAGGAAAAACCAATAGATCACGGTCCTCGGACTGCTAGTGTCGCCTGCGTCACCAGTTTGTGATTGATAGGCCATAATATGAATTTGACCTTGATATGTGACTTTTGACAAATAAACAAATGAGGGTTTCCATGTAATATCCATAACCAAGTTTGTTTCCAAATGAATTCGACTTTTCAATTGAGGTTTTAATTTTACATTTTACGCCTATCTTACAACTTGACCTCACTAGTGGACATGGTATATGAAATTGACCTTGGTGTGACCTCTGGACCCATCAAACAAATTTGAAAGACAAAATTGCATGTGTATGTTCATTAGAAAATTGACAACTCTGCTTTGAGTGGCGGCACCAGACCTCTTTATGGGGGGGGACAGGGTGAAATTGTTGGGGAAAAAGGGGAACAAGTGAAAAAGTGAAATTCTGGGGGGGCAAGTATCCCTATTGGAATTTTTAACCAATTTTGCCCCAAATCGCCAAATTTCCCCAAAAATCCCTCATTTTTCTTGCGGCCGGGGGGGGGGGAGGGGGGGGCGGGGGAAGGGAACTAGGGGGCAAAAAAGAAAACAATTTGGGGGATCAAATTACGAAAGCAGCAAAAAGGTCGATTTCAGATTGTAATAGTAGTAGTAAATCCCAAAGCTCATAAATTTTTAAGTATGCTCAGCACTTGAGAATAACTTGAAGCAAATTGTTTACAAGATAAAGGACAATGGAAACAAGGCGAACTCGTATTTAAGCGATGCGTAAATATGTCTCCGCCGAATTTTGCGATCATTTGGAAGTGACAATAACTCACACCACAACACTCACCTTGAATTCAGACCACTAGAGCACCCCACTTAAACCATGCAATGTCGGAATTGGAAGGGGAGAAGTGAAGAAAATTAGTAAGTGCAGTGGAATTATGAGTGCGAGTGAAGTATGAGGCGAAGGTGGAGTAGAAGCCTTCATGGCGAAAGAATTTTGCATATCCGGATATACCGTTTAAGCGAACATTAATTGCGCTATATTATTCAGATCATTTTGCATACCTAAGCCGCAAGAAATCAACCGCACAATTATGATTCACAGAAAGATGTATGGCATAAGCCTTTATGTAGGGAAGGATTTTGCCACATCCGATTGTACCATTTAAGCGAAACCCATTAATTGCGATATTTAATTAGCTCATTTGCTCCCTAAGCCGCATATTAGATCATGCCCACTGGCAAAGTGGGAAAACAATGCATGCCAAATGTACTTCATGTGGCAACAAAGAATTTTACATATCTGATGTACCATTTCAGTGATACATTAATTATGCATATTTAATTAGCTCATTTGCATACCTAAACCGCCTATATCATGCACTTTTAAATCGCAGAAACGATGCATGCCATAATGCACTTTTATGAAGCAAAGGAATAATAGTCTTTCGTGTAGTGAAGGAATTTGCATATCCAATGTACCGTTTCAGCAATACATTAATTATGCATATTTAATTAGCTCATTTGCATACCTAAACCGTCTATATCACGCACTTTCAAATCGCAGAAACGATGCATGCCATAATGCACTTTTATGAAGCGAAGGAATAATAGTCTTTCATGTAGCGAAGGAATTTGCATATCCAATGTACCGTTTCAGCGATACATTAATTATGCATATTTAATTAGCTCATTTGCATACCTAAACCGCCTATATCACGCACTTTCAAATCGCAGAAACGATGCATGCCATGATGCACTTCCATGAAGCGAAGGAATAGATCAGAGGTCTATGTAATCCAATGCACATTGGGTGGCTTGTGACCTTCTTTGTCCTCTACCTCAAAAACAGAACAAGTGATCTATTCAAAGCTATTTTTATTTTAAGCCTTCGGCAAATATGAATACGGCCAAGTAAAGAAATAAACCAGTGGTGTCAAGACTTTGTAAAAGTTGGTGAAGGAGGGCCCTTATTATTTGTCATTCTATTATTTTTTTCAAAGATGGCCCCCATGTCTAAGATGGCCACATGATATTGCGTTTGTGGAATAGTAGTCTATATGCAAGAGGGTTGAAGAATTTACTCAACAGAAATGGAAGGACAATCTTAAATAGGTATGAGGAGTTCATAGTGCTCTGAATTTTGGTGCTTTGTTTCCCCTTTTTTAGCTTCTTGGGGTGGCATTGTTGATTAAAAAAAAAAATAACAACAAAAGCTGTTTGCGGTTCTGCGGCGTCCAAAATCAGAGCAGGCGGGGACGATCAACTTGTTATTTCTTTATTGGCTAATTGAGGCATTTCTCCCAAATTGGAGCAACTTCATTTGACCCCTGCCCCTCAACTGAGGATTTATATACCTGTTGTGAAGACTCCATATAACCCCAAAGTACGGCACAAAATTAGGTCTGTTTGGAATCCGTGGTTTACACAAAAACTTTTGTATACTTTTCAACAAGATTGGCGCAATTTTTTTTTCTCCTGTCTAATCATTATTTTCCCCTCACCGTGAAACATGAGAAATATCGACCTTTGCCCGTAGCAAAACCTTTCTTTTACACCTTATCTATGGACAATTTCTTGCACCATCCACTGTGATACTGACAATTAATAACTCTGCAGTCGATGGGATAACCTTACCTATTAATCTATGCCATTCTGAGGGGACTGTCATGGGGTTTTTCTCCATGTTAAATTCAGCTGCATAGCCCATAATATGACTACATTGCGAGGGTTACTATGCACAATCTGAGATGATCCCTGCAAGCAAAAAAATAACAGGTGATAAATAATTACAAAGGGGCATAGCCTTCTGTCATGAGTATTTTTAACAGCGATATATTTAGCAAAAAATGCTCATAGTGCTATACTGACTGCCATAACAGGTTCTCAGCACCTCAGAGAGAGAAAACCATATTATTACCAAACTCATGAATATTCATACAACAAAATCATGCTATTCATTGGCTGATTCCTATTACACATGCTATTTCCCTCAGAAATAGAGTTGACTATTCCCTACAAACCTCGTCCCCAAACGAACAATGAGGTGAATAAAACAATACTACATGTTTATTCGGTAATAGAATCCGGCACACTTTTCCCTGGTCCTGGTATGGGCCTTCACCACCTCCCCCTCGGGGTTCGGGGTGAACCCGCGCCAGTACCTCAGGAAAAATAGTGTACCCCATTTCCCTCTAACATGTAGGCTATGTATATGATGTACAGCCTAAAGATTCAGAGATATAGGCTAAGTCGTTCATTTCATTGGTAATTGCGCTGGACACAGGGATGATATATTGAGCTATCTGTGGACTTTGACTTTATTCCCGTGGCGGATTTTTTTTACTATTTTCCCTACATCATCGTACCCAGAGGCAAAGTTAGCCCTGTTAGCGTAAGTACACGCATTTAGTTATACGAGAACCCCCCAAGAGAAAGGAACTGCTCCGTTGTAACAAACAACAACAAAAATGGCCGCGCCAGTAGTCGGTCAGCGTCTTGACAGACGACGAAATTGCTGCGTTAATACAAAATTAAAATGCACAAAACACGCGGATGGTCTCGGTTTTATTTTATTGGCTTTTTTTTTGAACTCGTGTATTCAGACTAGTGTACGGAAAAAAGGAAGTTCCTTGCGGAAGCTGAGTGTAAAATGTCAATGATGTGCCCGACTTGGACGAGCTGTTGGGGCGAATTTTTCATGATTGTCTGTGTACTTGTAGGCAGCGTTAAAACGGGAATGGCGGTTTTTAAAAGCCAAGTTACAGTCAACACAATATTGTTAAAATTCTTCTGCCATTATCTCATAAACATGATAAGGTGTAATAACACAAATACTACTGCCTATGTGGGAAATAGGGCAACTATTTTCCATCCGGTACGGCTACAGGGCCTCCACCCCCACCCTTCGGGTTCGGGGGTGGTAGGACTGTACCAGTACGCGGGGAAAAATAGATTGCACTATTTACCCTCCAAACCATGTAGTATTGTATAAACAATGGAGCGAGATTAAGGTGCTTGTTCCACTGTAGTGTATTGTGTTCTCTACTGGATATGAGAGCGGGCACTTGCACATACACCCCATCAAGTACACCGGGGGAAACAAAATTGCAGATTTGATGTAGAAGCAATAATGCATAGATTGCAAAGGCCCTATTCAAATAATGTGCTAATATTGATGGTTTAAACACGAAAACGGACATTTTGTGTTATCTGGGAATGAAATAGATTTGGGCTCAAATTTCAGGACAACAATGAGAAAAATACAGCCTTTATTTGATATCAAAATCGATAATACTCCGGTAATGGCCGGGGGTCCCAATAGACGACGGAACACGCACTTAATGCCAAGAAAACTTGATCAAGTGGAAACCAGAGTACTCAGAGTAAACTTGCATAGATTGAGCACCAAATTACAAAAAATCCATCGAGAAGAACCTCGACAAGGCAATCCACCCAAGGCATCATTGGTAAAAAGTGAGGGAAGAGATGCTGTGGAATTTTTTTCTGTGTCCCAAAAACTTACATCAATTATAGGAAAGATGGATGGAGAATTGGCCTTTGCAATATCAGGTTGCGATATAAAGCTAAACTGTGAATTCCCAACATCTTCCTGACCCAAATGCGACTTCTACAGCTGCAATTGGTTTTATATTGATTTGTCCTCATGGCCATGATCTTTAGCAGCCCCTGTACAATCTGGAATATGGGAACACTCTGACAAGTTGTACATTGCCTCACAGGCAAGAGTTTAAGAGCCTACAGGGCCCTAGTTTCTCACTCAATTAAAAGCCCCCAACATTCCATTTCAAACTTACCCTTCCCCTACCCCCATCAATCATGTTGGAGGATGGCAAGGAGTTTCTGATGACGCTTACCCCCATCAACTTGGTTTGGGAGAGGGGATTTTCCAAAAATTTTCAAAGTGTTCCAACAAATTATTTCCAAATTGTAACTCTGCAGTTAAAAAAACCACCATTACACTATGACGCAAATATTTTCCCACTTTTAATTTTACATTTTTTTTAATTTTACGATTTTTTTGTTTTTTAGCGTTTTCTTGTTTTCACTTTTTTTCCATCCTAACCAAAAAATCAAATCCTGGACCTGTGGCAATACCTGATATGATGATGGACATGTGACACTCAAGTAATACCCATGTGACACCCATTTGTAGCCCATGTGAAAATATGGAAATTATCCCTTCCCTAGTAAACCAAATGTGAGGTAGATGATACCTTTTGCCATATTAGGGCTGATTATATTTTACCTTCTTCTTTGGCTAATGTTGCAATGAGGAGAATGACCCCAACTATGGCTAGTGACTCAGAAACACAAAATTCTATCATTTTTAATTGATTTTTTTTCGTACTAACCAAAAAGCAAACTTCCCTGACCTGTTGCAATCCTTGATTATGATGATGGACATGTGACACTTAAGTAATACCCATGTGACACCCATTTGTAGCCCATGTGAAAATATGAAAAAATGCAGCAAGCAAACTTGCGTCAAAGATGGCAGTCTGGAACATGACCTCAGTAGACCATTGACCTTGGTCCATGACCTTTGACATCCTCCACATATGAAGGAACCTCTATTGCACCTTAACCCCAAGTCTGATATAAAATTGGATTGATTGAGCTCATATTTATTGGTCGAGCTATGAGTTGCAAAAATATTTAAAACTCATAGTGAGACCAATAAATATCGGGCGAAAATCATCCAATTTTATCATTATTATGTTTTGGATCCAATATTTTCCCACACTTGGATCCATACAAACATAATAATGGTTTAAATCAGACTTCCAACTTTTGAAGAAGACCTGAAAACGAAAACCTAACCAAACTGGAACACACATACGCGCTATCGCAACATCACCCTACTGCTTTTCAAGCCAGGGGGATAAAAATATACCTAGAAAATATGAGCGAGATGATACGTTTTGCCATATTAGGGCAGATTATACTTTACCTTCTTCTTTGGCTAATGTTGCAATGAGGAGAATGACCCCAACTATGGCTAGTGACACGATTATACTGAAAAGACCATGATACGGAGAAAGTGATTCAGCAACAAGGCAATAACAATAACATTGTGTTAAATAGTAATTTTATTGACACGAACAATTTAAAAAGAGACACGAGGACATTTCCAGAAAACTGACTCCCAATCTTTGCGAACCCGGGTTTTTTTTTGCCATATTTGGAATGCTTACAACGTATTAGATCACACCTGACGTGTATAAGCCAATAGGACACCAAGGACATTTCAAGTCCAGAATGATGAAGCGACCACAATTTTTGCGAAACCCCATTTTTTTTGGCATTATGGAATGCTTACCAATGTATTAGATTCACACCTGAAGTAAATAGCTAAAGCACAGACAGGAAAATCAAAGCATGCTTTCTATGGGGACAATTATCGGATAGCAAGCAAGTTCAAAACATAGTTTCCTTTACTGTTTGGCCAATAAATCTTCTAAACTTTCGGTAGGTGTTCTACAAACTGATCAGGCTACAAATCGAGAGAAATTTGTTCCTAAAACAATCTACTCCGTCCCTTTAAGGCCTACGAACTTATCCCCTAACTGATTGTAAATGCAAAACACTTTACACTTTGCCGTTTGGATTTTTTTACCAAATCCTTGGTCCCAGTGATGGGGGTACATAACACGTCCCACATACCAGGAAAAAAATAAAAATCTGTTGTAATGATTCAAACGGCAATCAAAAAACAATTTTATGACGTGCACCAATTTCTTCCGGCAAAAATGAAAAAAGCCACTTTCCAGAAGGGACTTTTTCCATTAGAAATTTTGCTCATAATGGAGATAATAATATCCAGGGGGTTCTCAATTAATATGCTGAAGGGCCAGAGAATCCTGAGCATGTTAAAAGTTCCAAAATTGAGGGCCAAATACACCTGAATTCTGATGTTTCCCTTATATTTTTAGAACAAAGTCGAGGGCCACAAAAATCACAGACGGTGGCGGCCGGATTGGACCGCGGGGACGCCAATTGAGAACCCTGTCATAAAACATTTACATGATGAAATAAAAAAAATAAAAAAAATAAAAACAGTTATCCAGTACAATGCAGGGGCAAAACAAGTTTTGTATAGCATTTTACATGTTTGTAACAAAAATAAAAAAAATAAAAATATTTAATGGATGATTGAATTTTTGTCGATTAAACGATATTGCACAAACTGATATGGTGAGCAAATTACCATAACATTTTGGCCCAAAAATAAAATTTAGCATTAAAACACGGCGGTGCGAAAAAAAACAAACGTTGGTACACGTGGAACCCCTTGTACAATTAAGTGTTTAAGTGAATTGTTGTCCCTGTATAAGTCGGCGGGGGAGGGGGGGCGCTGGCTCAGGCCATAGCAAGGGGGGGCAGAGTGCCACCGGGTGAAATTGTTTTGGAGGGGGCAAACGGCAAGAAAGATGGATATTATGTTAAAGTAAGGCGGCTTTTGCGGAACAACCACCCCCCACCCCTTTTTTGGCCACTGCGGCGGGAAGATTTTGCTTGTGATCGGGGAATTTTTTGCACCAACGGGAGATTGCCCACGCGGAACCACCGCGGCTGGCTACGCACCTGATTGTGGCTAACGAGTATGAAGTGTACCATAAGGATGAAAGCGATCCCTTACATCTGATTGCATTTGTTCCTTGTGACCATAATATCAAGGCTATAGCCAGAGAACCAGCATAACATATAGCTGTAGCACCTAAAATGAAAAACTGGAAAGACAAAATTAAGATGATAAGAATGTGTTGGCAATTACACCAAATCTTGGGGTGGGTATTTAAGTAACATCATGACAACACTGGAAAATCACTAAAAGTGTGATTGTTGTGCTTGTATGTCAGAGGGTGTTTTGAATCAATCCCATGATACATAGCAATATACTGTATACTGTCATATACTGTACTGTACTAAACTCATGTCAGTACTTAGGGATAATAAGTGTTAAAAAATGTTTCAGAACCCCAAGACAATTCATAATCATGCTAAAATTTCCCTAAGTACTAACGTTTTGTGGGCTAAAATGAGCGTAAAAGTCAGGGTTTTTTATGTGTTAACGAATAGCATTTTTTTTGTGGGATCACATAACCCTACTGAGGTGAATTTTCCCATAACTGATGCATTGTGGGATTGACTCAATACACCCTCTGCTTGTATGTTAAGACTAGATTGGAAAATGAAAGTTTTCCTACTTATTCTCATTCCGAAGGGGGGGGAGGGCTCGCATTGGGAGGTAGTATGGGTATGTGCCACCCATAAGACCTTCATTTTCAAGACTTTTTTTTCAGTTCTGGTGATCCCCATTTTTAGGACCATTTCAGTTCCAGAAACCCTACTTTTCATGTCCAAAGCCATATTCTACCAAATTTTCTTTGAAACACCACAAAAAGTAGCTGGAAATTGAGGTAAATTGTGGCTTATTACCTGGCTTTCTTGCCCAGCTGGATAACCTCTACATGACCTTTGACCTCTGATTGGTTCTGTGCTCAGGTCAATGGTCCTTTTGACCAAATTTGGTGGTCATAGGGCATTTCTACACAAATTGACCTTTTGGGTTTCAAGCAAGTATGATTTGTTTTAGTGTTTCCCCCTATTTAATTCATTAAATAATTTTTCTAGCCTAAATGGAAGGTACTTTTAAGCTCAAACTCCAGGGATGTGTGTATAAACAAAATACCTAAACTCTCACATTGGCTTTTTTAAAAATCAAAGTGTTTAATTCTTATGAAAAATGACTTTAGGGAATAATAATATAGGAAAAATTAAAAACACCTGTTATTTCAAATAGAAACACTCCATCTGCAAAATCTAACATGAGAATTTTCTAAATTTGATTTCCTTTCATAGGGGAGTTATAGTTTCATCTGCAGTATTTCTAGAAATACTCAACCAAAAAGTGTTGTTGCATCCACCCGTTCTTTGTTTTTGACGATACACAGAAAGATAATAAAAATGTATGGATGCATGGTTGATATTTCTCTAACCATAAAAAACAAACACCAATCTTATAATTCATCAATTACTTGAGAAAAAAAAAATTTACAAAATTGCCTATTTTGGTACAATTTCTATACTGCCAAAATCAGTCCCCGTACAAAGTCTGTAGGGATTTGAAAATGCATTAGATGATGTATCTCCAAAACACTTTTTTGGAAATTTGACATGCATGTTTCTTTCACCAATACCAACATTTCAAGACAATTTCAACAAGATCTGGGAAAAAAGCAGTAGCTGATGATCCAACCTACGTAGCTCAATTAACCTCTAACACCCTCCCCAATGAGATTTCTGGAAAAGAACAAGAAAACCAATAGATCCAACATTGACCAAAGTAAATTAGATTTCAAACGAGCAGTCTCTGCACAAACAGAACAAAAAGATAACACCAACCAAAACAAAACAAACCAAACCCTCTGGAATTTGGTGTTAGTCTAAGCAAGGGTTAGGCAAGTCTAGCAAACCACTCAACACAATACAAATTTGCCTTTGACAAGAACGCACACATTTTAGTATTATTACTAGCGACCTACATATGGGTATGACATTTACCAAACTTGACAAATTATTGGCCCTTTATTTGACAGTCCATAATGACCTGTTTTTTCTTGAATTACTGGTCACGTCAGCCAACCAACCTGAAAGGAACGTGCAGCATATTTCGCTAGTGGCATTAAATATTTTAAATATACTCTTGGCGAGGCTTTTACACCTATAAAATGCTTTTGTAATTTGGTTTGAGCTACACTCTAAGGATACAAGTTTGAGAAAAATATATTTAATATGAAAATAAGTGGTTACAGGTTCAATTAACCTAAAAACACCATTTCAATTATTAGAAACTGGAAATACTTAACAACAAATTAGAGATTCTGTCAACAATTTCTGCTCCCTGAGTACAATAATAGTGTGTTCTCCTGGGGCATTGAGAGCTTAGTTCATGAATATTAATATTTTGGGCATAGAAGATTCCACACCACTAAATAGATCTGGTCTGGCACCCTCTGGCCAAAAAGTGGTTGGGAAAAAAGGTAAAAAGAAGTGACAGTCTAAGTTAAAATTGAAAAATAGTAGAAACTGGAACTTCCTGGGCCATATTTTGTGTCAGAAATTATTTTAAAGATACAAATCAGCACAATATCAAGACAAAAAAGTTTGTGAGGCTTACTACTGAGTAATTACAGTACTAATTTTAAACCCACCCCAAAGGAATATTTTGACTAGAAGCTACAGTTTCAGAGGGGATCAGAACTCATTGTTGTCTTCATGCTTCAGTAGCTCGAAAATTCCGTGGTCAACTTATGGATTTTTCTTGCTGAATGGGATGCAGAGGTCTAGCAGTCCAAGGTAATGTATAATTTAAAGGCTGACTCAGAGATTTCCCGAGGAGGTGCCCTCAATTTTCAAACAATTGTGTTTTTTGCATATACATAATGCTTGTCCATATACTAAACACTGTGTGAAATAGCTAAGCTCAAATCGAAGTCCTTCATATAGAAAATCGCAACTTTGTTATAAATGTCCGGATCCGGAAACTTAGTTATACACAGTATCCTATGGCACTGTATACTACACATAAATGTTTACTGCATGCAAACGAAAAATCTGATACACCTCAAACTTTGGAATTGGGCATTTTAGGTGACTATCTTAGGTTCTAGTTTACTATTTTCAATAAATACACAAAAATTTATATTTCAAAAATCTCTGAGTCTGCAGACTTTAAGCAACTGAGTCGCTTCGTTAATGAGAAATTTATGTTTTAATTAGGGCCATTTTGTACATACACCAATGGCAATATATTTGGTGGTGTGTAACCAGAAAAGGGCAGAACCTTGGGAGCATATCTCTCAGAAAATCTTAAGTGGCAAAAATTAATTTGAATGACAGCTAAAATGCATTTTAATATGCAATGCAATTTTAAAAAATTAAAAAAAAAATATTGCATTTGTCATTTCTTGTACAACTTTAAAAAATCTCAATTAAAAAAAAAATGGGGGTGCCCTTAAAAAGTGCCATTATTGCATTAATTGTGCCAAATTGCATGTTGGAAAATTTTCAAGAATTCAAGTGGATTGAATAAAAGTTGGTTGGAAATGCAACTTTTGTATAAGAATAGCGACAGTGGTCCTAAATAGGTTGTCCAATTATGTGGTCAAAGAATAAGTGCACAGCAATCAAATGACCCTAAGTGACCCCTGCATGACCTTTGACATTATGCATAAACAAGCATTCATACCCCAAATCCTCTGAATAGACTGGTTCCATTTCTCAAAAAAGTGCTTCCTACAACATGACAAAGGCATTTTTGAGTAAAAGCAATTGGTTTGGTGTTTTTAGATGAAACTTTTATGCTAATTCCAAATTTTCTGGTCCCCAAGCTGAATTTGAGAGGAAATGTGCCTAAATAGCATAAATTCAAAATGGCCGCCATTTTAACGTTTGTTTGTACATAACTTAATATTTAAGGCTTGTAATGACTTCAGTCCTGTGTCTATACAAATGTTTTCAGGGTTAAGGAATACAATTAGGTCATTAGTTATAGCATTAGGTCAACTTAACAGTTAATTTGCATAAAAATTCAAAATGGGCTGCCATTTTGACATTTTTGTACATAACTCAAGATTTAAGGCTTGTACTTCATTCTTGTGTCTATACATATGTTTTCAAAGTCAAGGAATTAAATTAGATCATTAGTTATTGTCATGCGCCATGAGTTGGGGTATACAAAATGAGGGTGGCGTTACCTTTTCACAATATGTTTAAAAATTTGTTATTGTATCATAAGAACCAAGTTAGGTATTCAGTTAATTTATATTTCATTTTAAAGGGAATTTATCTAGCTTTTATATGGTAGCAGATTCAATTTTGTGCTATTTTTACTTTTTGAGTTGTCGTAATTTTGAGTCAGTCGGGGTCAGAGAGGGTGGTGCCTACGGATGAGGTGCCTACAGATGAGGCATGTGTTAAAGTCTAGGGATTTTTTTATATTCGGGGCTTTTACTTTTTTTTATTTATATCTTTGTAACCCTGCCATGTATTAAGATAAATAACATCTCATTTTGTTTGTTATTTATGTGGCATTCATTTTGACTCATACAACAGTTTAAGCTATGATGTTAATTGAAGGTAACAAATTAGACTGCCACAAAATGTTGTACTTTTTACATCAACATTTCACTTTTCCACCTTATATGACACTTGTGGCACCCTGTATATGCACATACAAGTTGCATATTTGTTTTCCTTACATTTTTAGCTTTACAACAATATAAAGTTTTATAGCTATCTCAAAAAAAATTGATGACTTACTCTCATTTAAGTGTGAAAACGTGTAATATGGTGTATGACCTAATAGCATTAGGTCATGTTGACAGTTAATTTGCATACAAATTCAAAATGGCCGTCGTTTTAATTAATTGTCAATACATGGCATATTACATTAACTGATGGTCTAGTTGTGTTCTCTGACCCTGAAAATATTATGTATAGACACAAGAATGAAGTCTTTACAAGCCTTAAATCTTGAGTTATGTACAAAAAATGTTAAAATGGCGGCCATTTTGAATTTATGCAAATTAGGCACACTTCCCCTAAAAATTAGCTTTGGGGACCGGAAGATTTGGAATCAGCATAAAATTTCCATATAGAAACACTGTTTCAATTGCTTTTACTCAAAAATGCCTTCGACTAGTTGCTTTTTGAAAAATGGAACCAGTCTAGAATAAATCTGTATTACTATATTCAGTCAACAACTCTCTGTTATTAGTGGTGATGAACTTGTCAATTTATATGTTACAAATTACAAAGAAAATTTAAGATTTGAACATAATTCTGACTAAATTTTAAAAATCTCTCATACAAATGGTTCAATTGACATTATATAAAACCCTTGTAAAAAAATAAGAATTTACACAGCAACCGAATCTAAGGTAAAAGGCCAATATTGGGTCCATTTTACACATGACACACGATTCTGAATTACCTTTTGACATTTTTGTATTATTTTTCAGCAAAACACATAATTTACATGCAGTTTCAAATAATTTTAAAATTTATTTGTGGAAAATGCAATATTACAAGGAGCATCAACAAATTTTGCTTTGTGGCAATCCAGAGGATCCAGAGGTTGTTTGGAGTCATCCCACAATGCAACAGTTTTGGGAAATTTCACTTCAATAAGGTCATGTGACCTCACAAAATTCCTATTCTTAACACATAAAAACCCTGACTTTTACACTCATTTTAGGACACAAAGCGCTAGTACTTAGGGGATTTTAGCATGATCATTAATTCATCCTGGCTATGCACTGACATGTGTTTAGTACACTATAGTATGGGCACATTGCAATGCATTATGGGATTGATTCAAAACACCCTCTGGTGGCAATCGATGGGTTCTAGTAATTTGTCACAACTGCCTTGAGAAGTACACAACCTTCCAGAAACTGAAACTCGTGTGAATAATATATGTTATGTAGCCTTTAATTAGCTAGCAATTACAAATAACGTTTCCAACCATCAACTTCCCCTTTCCCTCACAACATGAGGCCATAATGTTAATTAATCACAGGCAACTCCCAGCTCACAGGCAAATTATCATGTTGTGCAATTAAAAGCGGTATGCTCATTCAAGTGTGTTCAACCGTTATGCATTATTGGTTTGGTTTGGCATGTCGTGAACTGCATTAGCAATACAATTAATATTGATACATTATAATTACTTTGCATTGCTATTTTTACAGGTGTATTGTGAACAGTGAAAATACATCTATTGATCAACCATTTCTGAAATGCAGGAGGAATTTATTTCTAGATATAGCTAAAGGTACTTGGTAAAATCTTGCCTTCATCCCATGACTTATACTGTCCAACTTGAAATTTTTGTGTGAAATTTCATATAACATCCACAAATTTATTTAAGCTGATTTTTTCCTTTCAAAAGAAACCCATGAAAAAATGATGACAAATAGCAAACTAGAATTTTGCGGTTCTTGGCTTTCGCACCAGCTATGGACTGCTCCAAAAAAAAATTAACATTTTAGTGACACATACATACAAACATATTTTTTTTTTTTTTTTTTTTTTGGGGGGGGGGGGGTAGGGGGGAATACCCACACTATTTTCTGACAGCTTACACACAGTGTTCTATGTGCTGATCACACCTTATTGAAAAAACAAAAACAAATTGTAACTATTATTTAACCTGATAATCGAGAGGTTCTGTGTTCAAATTGCAAACATGATTATTAATTTCTTGGCATCTCAATGGAAAGATTATTCCTTTCAACCCTTGTAAATTCATAAGACCAAATAATTCAAAAAATTTGCCTCAGCTTCATTTAACTCAAACCCCTAGGCACTATGGCTGATATTCTGAAAGGGAGACTATCTTTAGACCTAGGTTTAAACCAGGGTTAGTCCTACATGAGTGGACCTTTTTTCCTTCCAATATACTTTTAAAATGTGCTGTGACAGGTGAGAAAATTCTTCATGGACGGGCCGTAATGGCCCATCCATGAGGAATTTTCTCACCTGTTACATTTAACTTTCACAGCATTTTGAATGTGTTTTTCAAGTTTTTACCTTGTCTGCTGTCCTAATTTGCTCCATAGAGAAATGTGCCTGGATTTTCTGTCTTGCATGAAAATCCATCTTTTTATCACATAAAGATGGTATTTTTTGGCATATTTGCTTATCTATGTGATCTAAAGGTCCATGGCCGGGCCCGATCGCTAATAGCCTCGTCTCCAGAAGCCCCAGATTTTACCGGAAGTGGTCAACATTTTGGTATCAGAAGAAAGCTACTATTTTTCTCATTTACCCTGTGAAATCTTAGAGCCAAAGGATATTTAGTTTGGAAGTTATGAGCGAAAATGTGCCCTATTTTGGTCGACCAATATTAATTTTACACAGTACTCTATGGGGCTCACAAAATCACATTTTTCGCTCTCACATCAAAACGGATTGAAATATCGGCGCGAAACTTTACAGATGGGGTTTTGGAGTGAAGGCTAATCTATCAAGATGAAAACTTCATATCCTTAAATCGGGCCATCCCCCTTTAATACATTGGTGAGCATTCTAAATATGTAAAAGAAATGCTCAGAACACATTGGGGGTGTATTTTCCTGGATGTGACTTTGTGTGTCTTTGGATTTTTTACGTTAGGGATTTTTTACTGGGAGAGGGTAACAAATAAAGAAAATTAAAATGAGGGCACATGTGGTCCAGTGGATACACAGACCGACTCATGACCCAAAGGGCGTGGGTTTGAGACCTGCTGAGGCTAATGTGTTGTGCATTTGGGCAAGGCACTTTACCTTGCTTGCCTCTCTCCACCCAGGTGCAAAATGGGGAGCTGTTAGGAATATTGTCCATTGAGCGCCGCCCAAAGGTACGAGTATGCTTTGGGCATTTGTATGGCAGCTGACGCATTCTAGTGGCAGCGGGAAAAAGTAAAGCACTTTGATACATTGTGAAAGGTGACCGTGCTAGAGATATAAAAGAAAATGTCGACATTTAACCCTGATATTAGGCCAACAATACATTATTTTCTTATGACACACACCCTAAGTTTTCTTGATGTTGAAAATATGGTAGAGTTTGACCCACTTTTTATTGAGTTAACACTCACTCAAAATAGTTAAGCTGTAAATGATATAGACATATGAAATGAAATATAAAATTAAAATCAAGTATCCCCAATCTCAATTTGCCAAGTTGTACAAGTTGAAGTAGATTTTGATCCTCAAATTCTTTTATTTAAAGGTGCTTGGGACCCCTCGTCTTACCCAGAAGTAGTATCATTTTTGATGTCTGTAGTTTTTTCATCACTGTCATGAAATTTCAACCTTCAAATCCATTTCTTTTTAAGGCAGAGACCCAAACAAACTGCCATTTCAATGGTTAACCATCAATATTAACACAGTACTAGTGAATAGGGTATTGTAATTAATGTACATCGCTTCTACCATCAAAACCACAAGTTCGTTTCCCACCAAACTTGGCGCTGAAATGTATGCAAGTCACTATGAGTTACAATATGCTCCTCCACGAAGAACACACTTCAGTGGGTTGTACTTGTACATACATTGACATGAACTGACCTTGCGTGATCTGGGTATCATACGTAATGTAATACCTAAAAACCAGGGGGTATACTTTCTAAATACATTGGTGAATGAAAGCTACTGAAATGTGCCATGGGAATTGAGATTTTACTAGCTCATAGTGAGTGCCACGCACTCAGAGAACATGTGCTTAAAGCAAGCACCTTTAAGAACAAAAGCAGAAAGTTTGTTTTGTCACATTTCTCCACAACACTCAACTTACTTTCATAAGAAATGGCTGTTCTTCAATCCGATTGGACATCCTTAGACTGGTCCTCACCGATATCCTCACTACCTCCACTGCTTCCACGGTGAGGAAAACAGGCTCTGAGAGCCAGATGAGTTTGTCGTAGATCCACAGAAAAAAATAGGGCACAAGGTTAATGGGCACGGACAGCAGGACGCCAAATAGTCCGATTTGAAAGAAGGGAATTATGGACGTCTGCAAGACAAACAAGAAGATATTTATGGCCATTAAAATTTAATTTAAAATCCCATTTTTACCCAAGTTGTATACATGAGCATGTGAGTGAAGTTTCAGCTATTTTGTTGAATGTACATATGACAAGTATGCAAACACTGAACATGGCATGGGTCCTATTAAACCTACAAACTATTACATAAAGCTATGCTCTGACCATAGAAAGAATGATCAGTTGGTCCTAATCTTAAACCGAAAGAAACAGACCTAGTACACAGGGATTATCTATGTTTGCAAGTCTATTTTATTCAAACTTCTATGGCGGAATGCGATACAATTGCATTTCTCACAGTGGGCCGCCCGGTTACCCTTGCCAGTCCAATGTTGACCGCAAGGGTTGACATCACCATCCAACGTCCATATTTGATTAAAGCCACTATCGGTGATTTTTTTTCCAAATTAAAAATACCCAATTTGTCTCTAAATTGCTAGTGTTAGGTCATATCAACACCTTTTATTACTGTTCTTTGTGAAAAACAGACAGTGAAGCATTTTAAAGTGGTCTTGAAATGCCATTTACGACTGTTTTGTTGGCTAATAAAAGTCGGATCCCGACTTTTATTAGTAAACAATGCAGAAAAATTGTAATTTCTTGACAGATACAGCGTGTTAAGCTTAGCCACATGCAGGGGTTTCTACTACAACAAATTTCCAATACAACAGTGCAAAAAAATGGACTTTGATGAAAAATAGAGGGCGCGGTTTGTTTACATTTTGAAGAAATCGCTGATAGTGGCTTTAACACGCTATACTCTGGGCCATAATTTCTTGGACAAAACAAACACGCGCGTTGATTGCTATGTGTACTGTGTCTACGTGCAACACGATGGTGTGCCGTTTTGGCGGGGAAGCGGGCGTACGTTCTAACTGTCCAAGAAATTATGCGTCAGAGTATAGTGTGATCACTATGTTGAAAAGAGCTCAATGAAAGAGAGAGTGCAATGGAAAGAATTCATAGGGTTTACTACATGCAATTGTAAATAGACATTTTAGTGTGCAATCGCCTGTAACCGACCATTAGGCCCCTTAAAATTAATTTTTAGTTGCTTGTAGCATTGGCCTCTGAAAAGGGAGGAGGGCAGTTTTATTTTTTACTAAACAATGGCTGTTTTCACCAAAAATTACCACTGACTTTTAGCCATATCAGAAAGATGGTAAAGTGAGGGAGGCCTATGTGAATCTGAAGATTTTTTTAAGCGGCCTTAGGCTAAGGGAAATTGATTCTTAAGTTTCCTGTTGGAGCACGCATCAGATTTGCCACCAGTTGCAAATATTTCATTATTTTGTACAAAATTTGTTTTAATTAAAAAAATTAATAATAAAAACAAATTTTAAGTTGCTCAAAATATTTAAGCATCCGTTCCTGTTTATTTTTAAGCAGTTTCCTTAGGAGGGGTTTCACAGTATAAATGAATTTCCTCCAGATTTTTGTCTCGCTTTTCATGATACTTGGTGCAAAATGTTTAAACTGTTTTTTTAAATGTTTAATGTTTATTGTTTTGTATCAATGATTAATTTTGACAACAATTTGCAATATGAAAACAGATAGCTTTTTGCAAGAATCTACTTTTTCAAAAAAGTGATGGTACTTTTTTGTCCCATCAGCCACACTCACTTTTGAAGTGCAACTATACAGGCATTAAAACATTTGGTTTCAATTTGTGTTTTTTTAATTGAAATATGACATGTTCTCTTTGCTTTGGAGTGACCTTTTGAGGCTGTGTCATGTACATTTTTTTCTGCAAGCTTTTGAAAAACTAGTAAAAGATGCTTAAAATTGTCCTGTAAGTCACATGGAGTTAGCCACTTGTGAACTTTGTTTTATGTATAACTTAAAGGTTAGTAGTGTATTCAACATGCCAAGTTAGTATATGTAAATAATGGATGAAATCAGACCTCAATTTATAGTTAAAAAATCTCCAACAGGAAGCACTACTTTTGGCCTCGGTCACTTTATATTGTACTTGTACACTATCAGTAGAGGTCGACCTCGGCTCGGTCTTCGGCCTCACCTGCCTAGGGCCACATAGTGCGGCTACAGGAAACTAAGAATCAACTTCCATATTGAGTTATTGACAAACTAAATGATAAGGCCAAGGGAATTTGATTCTTATTTTCCTGAACGGAGCGCGCATCAGATTTGCCAGGCAAATATTTCATTATTTTGTGAAAAAAATATTTTTCTTGAAAAATTGATAACAAAAACAAATTTTCAGTTGCTCAAAATATTCAAGCATCCCTTCCTGTTCATTTTAAGCAGTTTCCTTGGGAAGGGTGTTACAGTATACCATTAATAATGAATTTTCTCCAGATTTTTCCCCAATTGTCATAAATACTTGGTGCAAAATGCTTGAACTGATTTTTAAAGTTTTGAAGAAATAAACCTGCAAATACCTCTGTTTTGTTAATTAGGCACTTGTAAACTTTGTTTTATGTAACAAATATAAGATTAGTATTATGTCTGGAATCAAATCTGAGACACATCGTTAAAATGTTGTGCATTGACCGCGCATGCACAGCTGCACTTGACTTAGTAACAATCGTCCTAGTAACGTCCTTGGCCAATTCAACAGAGGTCAATTGTACTTTTGTTGCGTGCTACGCTCAACGCAAACACTCACTGCGATCGGCGCAGGGCGACACGTCTCAGATTTGATTCCAGACACAATAGTGCAGATGCCTTAGACTTTTTATGTAATAGGCCCAGTAATTGCCAACTTTTTGAATTTTCACTTAAAACCTATAGGATTTTTTACAGGAAGGTGATACAGTCACTTTTTGTGTTTTTACGGAGATCTATACTGGACCTACCGCCCATACCTAAACCAACTTATTAGTGCTTGTATTTCAGGAGAGGGCCCACACAAAATGGTCAAAATTGACTGATATGGCGTCACCCAAAAAGAAATGCCCACTTTGTTTTTCAGATGACAGTAGTATGTAGAACCTGTCAATTGACTTTGCGTTCTTTATGAACTAGTGACCACATTTACCATGTGAAAATGTAGCAGAGTGGCTCAACAACTTATATGGAGCCAATCAAAATTGAGCGTTGGACGTGACATTTTCCATTCACATTGAACACCATTTTATTCACTTACACTGAACTCCCTGTAGTGGATAGCTGTGGCATTGTTTGATTGTATCATTTACAAGCCAATCCTCATGATAATGCCACACAAATTAGATGACTGGTCCTGAATATATTCAGATATGTTATTCGAAATCTTGTCGCAATTACCGTTCACAAATTTGACACCAAACACCTTTATTGCAGAAGCCCGTTGTTTATGAAGTAAGTTTATGTTTGTCGTTACGTATTCTATGCCGTACTTTCACTGTACAAGTAAATGGTACTAAAAGTTTGGACACCACTGTAAAAATGGCTGCTCTATAACATTAAATTTTCTCGTTGACACCTCACGTCCACAATTTGGTCACGTCCAACACACTCCGAGTTGCCATATCTCAAAAACGAGAGGTCTTGCAATTTTAAATTTAAGTATGTTTCTCGTTGTTCCATGGGTTTGTGAATTCAAAATTACTTTGAGGGAGAGGGGGCGATGCGATCAGTAGTAAATTTTCAAAAATTGCCCAATTCAGTCACATTTTCAATTTGTCACATCCAACGCAAGATTCAATCAAGCAACATGCAAATCTAACAGCTTTGGAAGATTGGAAGGGCATGAGGATGAGAAAAAATGCATGTCACTAGGGAAGTTAGTAGTGTTTCATCTTTAAGAAGCTTAAAATCAGTTTTGACATTTTAAATCACATTCAAGATAAGATTTTAAGTCAAAATTCTGTCCAATGTAATTGTCATGTCAACACTTTGGGCATAAAGCTAATTATCTGCTAACTCAGTGGGTGAGATTTGCTTGCATTCAGTACAAATGTTCCCCAGCCTAAACTAATTCAATTCATAAAAACCACTCTGCTGTACTTTGGTGATTTATGAAATAAAACTGTCAAGACCCTGTGTTGGATAAAATAGAAGCAAAAATGTCAAGGAAGTTGTCAAAATTCAAGCGTCAATGTTCATATTTCAGCTGGTATTGCCTGAAGGTGCATACTTTACATTTATGATGAAGACCAAGTCTAATTCTTTGTGGCATAATCAAATTCCATTAAGAACTATTTGCATTTTTTTGTACAAAATGGCCTTCAATTTTCCACACTTGATTTAAAAAAAAGTAATAAAGGAGAAAAGATTAAGGTGTGCTTCTATTTTCCTTAAAATTTATAGTCTTATCCACATTAGAAACAAATACAAAGCTTGACCCAAGTTTGAAAAAAGACCCCCAGGTTGACAAAAGTTGGCAATTACTGAGAAACGGGCCCATAATGAAATGACATTAAATAATGAATAATGAAATCGACCTGTTCGCCTTTAAAAATCTCCACAGAAACTACGAATCAACTCGCATGGCCAATGAATAATGAAATCGGCCCTTTTAGCCTTTTACAAATCTCAACATGAAACTACATGTAAGAATCAACTTCCAATGCCTTTGTGTTCCCATGGAGATATTTGTATTTATGCAGGCTCTGGAGGTTTTGACTTTTTCCCATGATGCCATCAGGATACATCGCTTCCCAGAAATCGTTGGCGGTGTTCACGGTAATATTGCCAATGCAGATTTTTTTTAAAAGTGCAATTTTAAAGAAATGCCCCCCATCTAGTTAAAAGGTAGGTGGTCCAAATTGTTTTGACCTAAATAAAAACATGAAAAACATAAAAAAAATGGCAAATTCATGACAGAAAAAGCAATAGTACGTATAAGAAATTGAGTCATCACAGTATCCCAGTTATCACAGATAACACACAGGGACAGAAAACTTTTGATGGGCATGGACTCTTGTTGTAAAAGTGCACAGCTATCAGCACTTTGTGCGTGGTCGTGACCCAGCAACAGCATATCACTTAGCCTTCGCCGCTCGTGGCCAATCAGATGTCAAGTTCGTTTTTTCCACAGTAACTCCCTAGAACCAGGAAGTATGCACTCGTCAAAGGATTTCTATCCCCGAGTATAACACAAAGTGATCCTATCTAGCTACTGTGCCCCCGTCATGTTGGCAGACAACCATATGCAGGGGGGGGGCCGTCATCTATTTCACGCAATTGCTGATAGGGCTGTTTACTCATCTGGGTCACTTTGATCAGAAACCTCTATCCAGCATGTGCCTGTTGACGGATAGAGACCGTGAGAGTGTAAATTTGGGCGGCCTGCGTTGCAGAAAAATTCGACGATTCACTTTGATATGTAATTCGTTTCTCGCCGTCAACTGCACTTGCAAGACTTAACTTCCAGATCGGATGAACTTTTTTCACTGAGTCTGGTGAAAATGTGTAAGGATTACCCGGTCATGTTTTGGTTTTAACTTTCCGCCCTTTCTGGTAGCAGACTTCTAACCGAATATTGCGAACAAGGGTCCATTGCCAGTGCTTAGGCTTTATCATTGGCCCTCGTTGCGCAGTACCTCGCGACACACAACACTGCGGTAACTTTCTATTCCCGAATCTTAAGAGGCCATTGGCACCCTTCTGACCTTTCTTGGATTTTTTCTATGAACCTTTCTTGGATTGTTCAGGGGACAAATCCAGTCATTTTACGCCAATACAGATACACGGTGACCTATATGACAATCCCACCGCAAAATGGCCGCCCTATAACTTCCCCGTGACATCAGCGAGACACCCTATATCCGATGGACATCCGGGAGTTCCACAAAATCTGCATCTGCATGCAACAATGTACGTGATTCGATGTGCGCTGCACGCATAGATAGTGTCATACGATGTGCAATGACCAAAGGCCATGGGAATGAAGGTTTAGATTGCGTCCGCCGCCCGCTAGTCCAATAATTGTGACTACAACATTTGACATTTATTTAACATTGTTATTACAGTCACTGAATGTGTAAGTCACAAAAAGTTTATGTGTAATTGGTTAGCCATTTAACCACCACCAATTTTAGATAAAAATAAAAGCCTCCAAATCCATTAAATTTACCTGATTTTAACCTTGATGACCACTTCTACTATGTCTAAAGTTCATAATAAAAGATTTGTCAAAATGCTGGCAACTAATAAGTATGAAATTCTGATGAAATTTGATTGTCCCAAATCTGACAGCACAAACTCCTTCAAAAAGAAAGTGTAAAGAAAGCAGATAAATCACTGAAAACAATTACCTCCTGCATGTTCAGGCTTAAAACTGATAGAAGAGAATAGTAAATGAAATAGGCAAACGCTCTTCGCCGGACTAGTCTGGTGAATTACTGTTGTGAAATCTATTTACCGACAAACTACTGGACTTAGTTTAGGGTTCCATGCATGGATTTTCATGAGTAACGCTTGTTTTGGCCCGAGGGCAGGCTGGCGCTGGCGGTAGCGAAGCGACCCCCGCCGGCATGCCCGAGGGCCAAAACAAGCGTTTACGGGTTTACTCATGAAAATCCATGAAGGAACCATGTTCACCCATATTATTTTGCATTGTTTGTACCTGAAATCCTCCAAAATCAGCTGCAAAGTAACTCTTTTCATGCCATGTTTTCGTCTTTTCCACACTTGAGAAAAACAGTACGATCGATGTATCAAATGGTGTCAATTACAAAATAGGGGTGTGCTTCGAATGTGCACTAACATGCAAATTATTGGTGAAGCATGTTTTCGTTATTCAACACATATTCTGAAAATACATTTTTATATACAGTCAAGTATATTGGGCTTCAATATTTATCTTGAGGCAATATAGCCCATAGCAGGCCATGATCCTTGTACACAAGTCTACCGATTTATTCTACATGCTTACAACAAACGTGATCAGAAGAAATCGATTATGAGGGCATTAAACGTTGTTTATGACCGGCTCTCGACCAATCACAAACGCGGACATCTCCTAATGATGTGTTGTGTGCAAATATTTCTCTTTTACTCGTAAAATAATATGGAAATACATTTATTTGAAAGAGGCCATGGTTTGGATCCACTATCAACTACACTAGCGAGGGAGGATGTGGGTGGTTATTGATTTTATCCTACATAAGCTTACGGAATAAACCGATCATATGATCGATACTATTATAAATAGAGCCGCATAAGTTGCCGGTGTGTAAATATAGATTTCACAACAGTAATTTGACCAAACCAGTCCGGCGAATAGTCACTTTCCATGATTAATACTATTGATGGATGATCATTACATCATTTTGGTGCATATGCTGTTGAAATTATTGGAGAGGTGATGCCAGTTAGAATTGTTTAATTTTGGCTAACCAATTACACATACCTTTTGTGACTACACATTTGCAGTGATATGATTAATGCACCAATGTTAAAATAAATGTCAAATGGTAGTCACAATTATTGGGGATTACCGCCGCCGCATGCTCCAAAACCTGTACCGCGAACCCCAATTTCATATTTCTAAAAATTCATTATTTGCATTAAAAACGTGCTTTCATCACAAAAAATCAGTGTTTTAAATCATCAAACAGCTGGAAAGGGTACAATTACGCAATAAATAACTACAGTACATGCATGCAGTATCTGAACAGAAACATTTTGAGCATGATTGATCGTCAGATCTGCCAGTGTTCCGATGGAGGAAATTAAAGTTACATGCACAATTAGAACTTTACTGTGAAAATAGGCTGATTGCACAATATTGGACATGCACAGACAAAAATTGTGCATGCACAGGGCCAATGTTACATGCATTTGTGCATGCAAAAACCCCTCTAAATCGAACACTGGCTCTGGCTGGAAACCTGTGAACTCGCAAGTCAACCAATAAAAATGTACATAATGAATAATGAAATAAAGCCTCATGGCTTTTAAAAAATGTCCGGACACAAATCTAAAACTTTCATTCTCATGGTCTTAAAGGGGCGTGTTCCGATCGTCTTTGGGACCCCACTGATTTAGCCGGAAGTAGTATCGATTTTGATATCAGATGAAAGGCCGTATTTTTCTCATTGTCGTCCTGAAATTTGAGCCCTCGAATCCATTTCAATCCTAAGATATAAACAAAAAACCGCCGTTTTAGTGGTTAACCACTTTATTAGCACAGTATTGAATAGGGCTTTGCAACATGCATTATTGCGTCTACCATCAAAACCGCAAGTTTGTTTCCCACGGTACTTGATGGGGTGTATGTGCAAGCGCCAGGCTCCCATATCAAGTAGAGAACACAATACATATAAATCGGAACAACCACCTTTAAGTAAAGATGCAATTTGTGCAGTTGTTTTCACAGCGATTCGGGGATTCCCTGTCTGGGCTTCCCCTTTATTTTCGCCGCGATGTGACGTAAGTCAGTCAGTCCGCTCCCGGTCAATGACAAGTCTTGAGTTGATCAAGTTCGACTGTAAAAATAATTTTCAATTTTGTAATTTTAAGAAAATTCCTCAACATCACGCAATCATACAATGACTTCATGGACTTCTTGAACCCATGGATGATGAAGTTTTGCAACAAAAAATACATATAAAATCACATTTCAAATTGTAGCCCTACCAAAGCATTTGGCAGTGCTGATCCTATCAATGTATGCAGCATCATCAGCAGAGACAATCGCAGTACAGATTCGGGTCCACAAAATGACCCAAATAACGGCATCGTAACGAGCCATAAAAGCGGTAAAATCGCTAGACAATCCACGGGCAAACACATCTCGCCTCTTTTGCTATCCTTTGCCAGAAATTTTCAGTATTGTCACATGGTAATGAATAAAATTCACTGATTTTATTTTTGGTGAACTGCAGCCGACGATGTTGTTCAAAATCCCCGCAAGACATCAACACATATCCCACGATGCATTGCTCTGCATTGGTGTAAAATAGGTATGGACATCCGTATATTTTCACCTCTCCGCCGCTGTCATTTGTGTAAGGCATGAAAATTACTCTAAAAAGTAAATTTTCTCATTTATAACTTTGAAATTGTTCAAAATACTCCCTTCAACACATATAATATCATCTAATTTTTTGTTGGAAAAATACTTGTTTCCCCGGGTTGTTTCCGGATTGTAACTTTTCTTGTGTGTGCAATATTTCTAGTGCACCGCAATTTTCCCAAAATACACTTCGCAAAACAAAATGATGACGCTTCCGGCTTGCAGGTCACGGTGAAATGCAGACACAACAACACAAGAGTTTTGCGCAATGTCTGAATGAGAAAAATCACATGGCATTGACGTGTAAATAGATCCAATCAATACTTCAAAATGGAACGATTACAGTGGTCCAAACTTAAGAGCTGTCACGCTGATTGTGAGCCAAGGCAGTTCATGAAAGCAGTTCAAATTTGGGTCGAAAAACCTCACGTTGTAAATCGCCGCCTGGCAGCGGCTGTCACATTGGGCAACGTGCGTGCAACACTGAAAAATGTCAACATTTTACTCAAAGAAATTTCTGAACAAGATTTTCATTGCAACTATCAGGCAAATATTAAGCAATTTTTGAGCACATCAAGTTGCTGGCAAAATGATTTCAGTGATGAAAATGAAGAAATTGATAAGGATATGGAATTGAGCGTTTGTGTTCGAAAACTGATTCCAAAAGTTAAAATAAATGTAGCACGGACAAGTCCAAGTGGTCATTCAGAAGTATTTGATGATAATGATGATGCCATCATTGAATTAGTAGTATTTGGTAAGCAGTATGAAGAACAAGTATGATTGAACTAAAGTTATTTGAAATATTGGAACCGTACAATACATCTAAATTGTAATGATGTATTGACTATGTATGTCGGTGATGCCACTGCATTTAAAAAAAATATGGTCATGACTTGTCACTTGATGGTTAAAAGCCAAAAGCACAACGTACAAAAAAGTTTTAACGCCATTTTCTTCCCTCTAAAGACTAAAATCGCGGAACGTAGCTAGTTGAAACCTGAAATTGTGTTACAGTGTGCCTAACAACACTTTAATTAACATTGATTGGTGGGGAAGGGGAGGTTTTATGGATTAGCAAAAGCTTCAAGCTTGGTACCAAAAAGATCAATTTCATACCTTCAAAAAGTGGTCTAATTATGCCAATGAAAAATAGCAAATTTTCACAAGGTGTGGCAACTACTTTTGCCCAAGATTGTAGGTTGCTTTGTGGTTAAAATGTTTGAAACCTACTTTTGTTTACCCAGAGTTATTGTTTTTCAGTGAAAGTGATTGTTGAATTTTTGTAAAAGTGAAAAAAAAAATCAACTTGCTGATTTTTCCTGAGACAATGTGTGGCACTTTTTTTACACAAACTATGACTATGTGATAATTAATGTGAGAAGCCTTATTGAAAAGAAAGAAGCAGTTTTCCTTGTTTGAAAAATGTTTGTTCTTTTTTAAACATCAATAGAACCTGCCAAGCATACTGTGACATTTCTACCTCTACAAGACAAACATTTTGCAAGATATGCCTACAGGTTCTCTCTAGTCTCTGTACC
>JAMKCH010022562.1:0-30180 GCA_023653785.1 Ophioderma brevispina | reverse complement strand
GGACAATAAAGGAAAGGGTGGCTGGGTGTTAAAAGGTCGCAGTTTACTTTCAACAAGCGTGTTTTTATGGTTCTACCTACTGCTGAACTTGGAGATAAAGATGAGACAACCACAAGAATGTTTGGAATTGAATTTCCAAATTGCTACATGTATTTATTAGCAATTGCGACATTATAAAAGTTATCAAATATGTTATATCACAAGAAACACCGTCTTTATACCTACTTTTGATTTTTATTTTTAATAAAGAAGGGCTTGAGCTGATTTCAATGGCAAATTGTTGATATCAGGATAGCCGAAAATGACCCAACAAGTGTCTCAGATAATTAGCAATAACTCCTGAACCAGACCCCAAATTACACCAACTAAAAAATCTCATGAAAGCGAACAATCCTAAAAAGATAAAAACTTCGACTTGAGATGACTTAAAGTTTGGCCCAAAAAAATTTAATCTTTGATTGTCTAGATTTTTTTTGCCGGACAGTCTGTATACACCACACATGTGCTATAGACACGCCTTATGGTTTGGCCTGGAGTTTGTTTTGACAGATGGCCTTGCAGGGTCAGACCCTGCCACTCTGAAGTTCTTTCATATAGTAACACCCTAGTCAATCTGGTGTAGGTACCTATAAGAGGTAGTGCAATAACATATGATTTTGTCACCACATGCGGAGGATGTCCTTTTAAAAGGTGCAACGAGAGATTGTGAGGCCACCCAAATATTGTGTCATTAATAGTAGTTTCATTATAGATTAGACACTCATAGATTTCTTGCCTTGTATTTCGCTACAGAAATGTCTTAAAAGAGAAAAAGGAGATTTGGATTTGGTGTATTTTCAATGTAAAACATGAGGCTGAATTTGTATTTGCTCCTATACGAAATTAAAAATATCACAATTTTTGTACCAAAGTAAACATTTCGGCTTATCCTTTCAGATGGGATTATTTTTGATGGAAAGCTTACATCAGGGCAAAAATCAGTAATTTCGATTTTTAAGGGACACCAATATGTGAAATCTCTCGTTGCACCTTTTAAACTTTAGAAAGTTTCTTTGTATGACAAACTAAAAAATGATTCTTTTCCTTTGAATGCCATTCATAATTTTTATGAACGTTGTGGATGTGTGCATTGTGTGTGTGTGTGTTTGCATGTGGCGTGTGTTTGTGTGTGTCGGTAAATTGGAAATTAAATGTTAATGTTAAAAAATGTGGCTACATAAAAATTAAAATGTTTCAAAAATGGGGTATGACGCCAAAACCCAAATAAGTAAAGGTTGGTGCAGGGGGTCCCGTTCTCACATGGTTATGTACCTCTTATAAGTCCCTCATTTCAGGCTCTTTTTCAGTTACAGTGACCCCAATTTTAGGACAATTCCAATTTGACAGAGACCCTACTTTTTTCGTGTCCAAAGCCCATATTCTACCAAATTTTCTTCCAAACTCTTCAAAAAGTAGCGTAAATTGAGGGAGATCGCAGCTATTTTCTTAAATTTCTGAAAACCTAGTTTCGGAGACCCATTTTTTGGGCCTGAAATCGGCCCCCCCCCAGGGCACAGGTTTATTAAAGGAGAACCTATTCAAGAATAACTTACACAATATACGCTATAAAAATAATTATTGAACACTATGGAGTGGTTTTCATGGGAAAACAGAATTATACTAACCATAAAACGAATTTAAGAGCATTTTGTCTGACCATGCCGTATTTGAACTTCGCCCGCTACTGTATATGCGGCTATGTATTGGTGTTATGCGATACGGACGGCAACAGAACCCCAAAAAAAAAAAACCAAAAAAAAAAAAAAAAAAAAAAAAAAAACAAAAAACAAAAACAAAATAGCCGTATACACTTAACACATGAAACTTTCATAATGTGTATTCTTGGCATGTATGACCTAAAACGTGCCGGTCGTAATAGCCCAAAACGTTATACACTAGCACGATTTTTAAATGCACATGGTCAGACGAGATGGTTTTAATTCTTGTTCGGGTTATATAAATTCATTTTTTTTTTCAGTTGTAATGAAGTTGAGAAATTGAGAAAAACAGAGTTAATGTGTGACTGTAAAGAATTTGTATAATCTCCATGGCCTGGGCCATACACAAGCCCTCCTCTCCTCCAATGTAATCTATAAATGTCTGTTACTCCGTGATATACCACCTTAAGCAATAAATTTTTTTTTTTTTTTTTTTTTTTAATTATATTAGTTAGTCTTGTAGCGTTTGCTTGCCCCTGGTTGATGGAGTACTGAAATCAGTGGTTTTGACAAGGACAAAGTCAGTATTCCATGGTGTGGTGGAGGTTGTTGGTGAGGGTGGGGTGGTGTAAGGTAATTGATGGATACGATCCAATAGGTGGCTGATGGGTGGGGAGCCAGTGGTGGTTGGAGTAGGGAGTGTGGCGTTCAGCGGGGATTCAAAGTTTGTTGAGTAGTAGCACTTGAATTTAATTTGGACCATTTTACTGTATTTGTTTTTTGTTATTTACTGAGGAAATTGCATTTTCAGATAAAATGCGAAAAGAGAAACGAGATCATAGACATTTCAAATTTTATATCAAAGTGATCCAAAAGCAATATTTTTTTTTAAACTAATCAATGGAAACACAATCAAGTATGCTTTCAACTGTCTTGACTTGCCATTTTAGCCAATTTGAGCCCATTTCTGGGGAAACCCTTTTCAATTTTTTTTTTAAATTAAAAACTTAAAAAGGCTTTTACTTTCGGTTTTGGGCCTACCTACTGGAAACAAACTTGATTTTTTGTTTGGCCTTTAACAATGAACAAATGGCATGGCCTATAGGCCTATATCCCTAACATCCTTCTCGGAAAAAGACCTACAACAGGCGATCATGCAAAAAAGGAGGTAAGTTGGTAGCTTATTTTTCTTGTTAGATCTAGGCGCAATTTCTACCTAAAAACAAGTCGGGTCTGCTCCGCGATTTTGAAGTTGGAAATAATGCAGTGAAGGGACGTTCGGATATGGGAAAATTATCACTTTAGCATGCCATTTGTTGCTTGTACCTATTAGTGGTTTAACTCATTGCACACACTGACCCACCACCACACCCTGGAAGTAAGCACGCATCCTGATGCTCTCGTTTAACTGTTCCTTGTTTTCTGAGACAAAATACTATTGGCAATAAAATACTAAAAGAAACAGGATGCATAATCATTTAGCGATAAAGAAAATACTTTCATCGGCACATTTGCGTCACATTAGCCAATAAAAATCTCAAATATTATGTCAACAATAGCACAGTCTGTCACATATCATCACATTAAATTAGCACAGTTCCGTCAAAAAAAAGTCATGTTAGCAAAAGCTATGCCGCATTTTTGTCACATAACAGCCAAGTTTTATGCAATTTCAACTTAAAAAGAATGATAGGAGAGATTCATTTAGTTCAATGAATTATAAGTAAATCACATAAATAAATTTCAATGAAATTCTCTCTTTTTTGCCCTCTGGTAAGTTTTGGTCCCATTATTGTGCTTTCTGTCGTTATTTTCTAATTATACATGGCTGCCAGCTATAGTGTCCTTTCAGAAAATGTCTGAATGGATCTGTGTTTCTGGTCAACCAAAACGATAAACCTTCACTACACCATAAACTTCCATAAAGCAATTTGACCAATTTACATGAATCTATATGGTGACATGCATGTAGTTGAGCAAAAATGAGCTGATCACATATTACACATCCCATCTGTAAGTACCTCATATGCATGGAACGAAAAGCTATGATGAGATAAAAGTAGCATTTAGTTAGAATGATTCTATACACCAAAATTAAAGTATTTGAACCAAATGTCAAAACATGATTTTTAGAAAAATCAGTGGCCATTTTGGATTTTTGGTCAGGGAAGCTTGGTTTTCACTTTTTTTCATGTTTTTCTTTAAAAATGGGGTCAGCAATGGATAAAGTTATCAATTTATCTGGTGTTTGAAATGATCTGAAACTATCACCCTCTGTAGCCCACCTTAAGACATCTGCAGTGAAGTACAAGGAATTCTATTCATTCACTCACTACATAATGGTGCAATATATGGATGCTTGAAATCTCTTTTGTTGCATCTTTTTAATCTGTGACTCTTATTTACAAAACCTTTCATGATAAGAGAATTGTAAGGTTAACACTATCAGGCAGTAATACTGTAACAGGTGGGGGAGGGGGTGCAGGTTGCCAGTTGCCACCCCAGAGCAAACTTTAAAATCATGCTAAGGTCGGATTTATTTGGCATCCCTCGGAAAATTAGCACTCTATATAAATGTCCAGTAAACATGTATATAGATTCTATGGTGTTAAAGTTAAAGGCTCATATGATACGGTCATTTTTCTATCATACCTGTGCGAAAACGGTTTACTGCAAAGGCCACACCCATAAAATGAATCTTATACGTTAACTTCACGAAAAAATGCGATCAACTATGGCAAATCAGGTCTTGGAAAGGAAATTTGAGCAAATTGTGGTGCGATATGAACCACATCCTGTCAATACGTCAGGTATGTTGTGTTGCATGAGCGCCGTAGACTCGTGTGCATTTGTATACGTTCGTGGTCGGACTTCGTGGAGTCAATAGGCGAGGTAGGACCCCATACACATGGGAATGGGTCTAAATTTGAATAAATAACGTTCTCAGCAGTCTAGGGATTTTTGAAATGGCGCGAAAATTGAATTTTCAAATGCATTTTTCTCCAAATTTCTTCTGCGTACTAAAAGTTCGCAGAACAAAATTGCTTTGAATGATGTCTTCTTGCCGTATGGTAAAAATTGAATGAATTCATCAAGCGGTTATGGCGGAATCAATCAGGCATATTAATGCCGATTTAGGGATTTTTTTCATAGAGCTCCACAGGAGCCTGGCAACCTCCAAAATCCCAACTCTAGTATCGAACATCGGGCGTCCTTCCCCCCCTGCTAAATCAACCCTTTTTGCCTGCTCACCAGGAAATTTTCACCACCAACCAGGAAAATCTGCCTCAAAACCACCTCCAACTGGGAATTTGCCTGACCACTGTTATGGCCAGGGCTGCTATCAGGACCAAATCAGAGGGTGTTTTGAGTCAATCCCACAAAGCACCAGTTTTGGGAAATTTCACCTCAATAGGTCATGTGATCCCACAAAAATCCTATTCTTAACACATAAAAACCCGGACTTTTACGCCCATTTTAGCCTACAAAGCGTTAGTACTTAGGGAATTTTTTGCATGATCATGAAATGTCTTGTTGTTTTTGAACTTTTGAAACACTTTTTATCCCTAAGTACTGACATGTGTTTAGTACAGTACAGTATAGGCACATTGCAATGCATCATGGGATTGATTCAAAACACCCTCTGGGACCAAATAGTCCTGCATAATATTGGCAAGCACTTTGGGCATTAATCATTTAGTCTGAATGACATTTAAATGCATGGTACAACTTCTCGTCAAACTTTGTTCAAGCGAAGCAAGTAGGTAATGTTTGTTACATGGTGTCCAACTAAATATACTCTAGTTACTTTGCTATTTTAATCAAAGCATGAATTAATATGTATCCTTTAATTGTATGAAATAAAATTCACTTTTTTCTTGCCTATAAGACCCTCATTTTCACGCTCTTTTTCAGTTCCAGAACCCCCCATTTTAGGACTATTTCAGTTCCAGAGACCCTACTTTTCATGTCCAAAGCCATATTCTACCAAATTTTCTTTAAAAAAAAAATCAAAAAGTAGCTGGAAATTGAGGGAAATCGCAGCTTATTTTCTGAAATTTTTTGAAAACCTAGTTCCGGAGACCCCATTTTTGGGGCCTCAAATCAGCTCCGGAGCCTCAAATTTTTGAAATCCGGGAGGGACATACCTACCCCCCCCCAAATTACAAATTCTGTTAAATTTGGTAACAATTCCCTTTTTGGCATCGAACATTTTGGAGCATTACATTGATATGGCAAGTAAAGCAGCAAAAGTCCATTGCATTGGGTATTTTTTTGTAATACTAGGAGTTTGAAAAAATGTTGGACACCAAATGTAACAAACTTTACGCCTTTCTTAGCAATTACTTTTTGTTAAATTGTACAATAATTTTGAAGTGCATCATGCATATTCTTGTCAATACAAAAAAAATATACCGTGTTATTCCTAATAAACGCCCCTGCTCTAATAAACGCCCCCAACGATTTTTGGATAAAACAATTCAAAAAAATGAGTTAAGCTTACGTAAATCACATGATTTAATGGCCGGGACTGCCGTAATCCGTATCATAATCGCTACTGTACACAGTTGTAATAGTTTAAGTAGTATGGAACTTTGACCTCGGGAGGTGCGAAAACAACGTCCCCCTGCTTGTTCGTTTGTATTATTGGTAATCAGCGAAAATAAGCGTGTGTAAGGTGATTTTTGCAGGATTTTTGACTTTCCATTTTTGACTGTAATAAACACCCTCCCTTTTGAAAAATGCACCTCCCCCGGGGCGTTTATTAGGAACAATACGGTAGTCACATATTTAAGAAACTGATGGAAACCTGTACCGTAGTTAAATTGAATAATTAAGCTTGTACATGTATTTTTGTGCATTTTGAGCCAAATTTCCAACAAAAACATTCAAAATTAATGAAGTAATTGGTTTGGCAATTTTTTATGTGCTTGAATTATGTCTTTATCTATCTAATTTAACCCACAAAACCCCACTTGCAGAAGATTTAATTTATCTATTATAGTGAAAAAACACAAAACTTAACACCCAAGTGTTTGCCAATACCATATTATTAGCATTACTAAATCAAATGTTTGCCATGTTTTGATTGCAGATTGAGAAAACAATCACATAAAGAAATTATATGATTCGATGAAAAATTTGCAATTAAAAATTAGAGTAGAGTACCCTTTAGAATACCTACCACACAGCAAGACTAACGCGAAAACGACACATTTTACAAAACTAGGCAGCGGGAACGCGCGAGTACAAGTGCTAGTTAGTGCGTGACATACGTGGCTGTGAAAAATAGGTCGTTTTATCGCGAGTGTTTCGACGGGGGGGGTAAACCTAATACTGCCGCAAACTTCCACGTCTGACAGTTAGGCCTACTATCGAAAATATTGCAATGAATATTACACCGGATATGATTTTTATATTGAAACGTTTTAGCATGATGAGTATTTCTTACAGTATCGACCTTTGGTGAGCTTCCAATTGAACACATTGAAGATTTTCCCCATTGTGATCGTTTCGAGTTGTTATAGCCCGTCGAGTCATTTGTATCCAACGACAAAGGAAGGGGGTGGACCCACCACTCTACCTGTTAGAAATGTGGCAGCGGCGACAGCGTAAGTTCAACTTTTATGAAAAAGTTGGGCAGCGGCGACAGCGCAAAATATTGGAACCTTGAAAAAAGTGGATGCGGCGACAGCGCGCAGCTCAGAGTTGTAGGCTAAACAAGGGCGACAGCGGCAACAGGCTAATGATTGTTGTTCTAGATGTGGGTCATTTTTGTATCAAAAAGACTAAAGGAAGGGGGGTTGGCCCCCCCCCCCACTCATTGTTTAAAAATGGGGGGCAGCTGGCGACAGGCCGCGAAGGTCCAGATTGTACAGGCAACAGCGGCGACAAGCTGGGCACAGGTGTGCATGAGTTGTTCTGCGTCACTGATTCATTTTTATCAGAGGATTTAAGGAAGGGGTTTGGAACCCCACCTTACCTGTTTTAGAAATGGGGCAGCGGCGACAGCGGAAAGTTCAACCTTTATGAAAAGGTTGGCAGCGGTAGCCGACAGCGCGAAATTGGACCTTTAAAAAAGTCGGAGGCTGCCGACAGCGCGAAAGCTAGTCGAGATTTTGAAGGCGACAGCGGCGACAGCGGTAACAGCGCGAATGATTGTTTTAGCCCGTTGAGTCCTTTTGTATCAAAAGGACTAAAGGAAGGGGTTTGGACCCCCCATTCTCCGTTAAAAATGGGCAGCGGACGACAGCTCGAAGCTCAGATTTACAGGCAAGCAGCGGCGGCGACAGCGGGCAACAGCGTGAATGATGGTTATGGTCCACTATTTTCATTGTATCAGAGGATTAGGATTATAAGGGAGGGTTTGGGCCCCCCCACCTTACCTCCTGTTTAGAAATTGGCGCGGCGACATGCGCGAAGTTCAACCTTTCTGAAAAAGTGGCAGAGGCGACCCAGCGCGAAATTGGACCTTTAACAAGTGATGCGGCGCGGACAGCGCGAAGCTCCAGAATTTGTAGGCAACAGCGGCGGACCAGAGGGCAACAGTGCTGATTGTTGTTCTAGCCCGTGAGTCATTTGTATCAAAAGACTAAGGAGGGATTTGGGACCCATGCCTCATGTTTAAAATGGGCAGCGGCGGGGACGCGCGAAGCTCCAGATTTTACAGGCAAAGCGGGCGACAGCGGCAAAACGGGTGATTATTGTTGATTCATTTTTATCAGAGGACTAGGAAGGGGTTTTTCCCCTACTTCTACTGTTTAAAAAGCTTCACTTTTGCAGGCAAGACAGCGGCGACAGCGCGAATGTTAGTAGTTCTAAAACCACTGGGTCATTTGATCAGAAGGACTAAAAAGGGGTTGGACCCCTGCCCCCAACCTTTTGTACAAGTTGGGGCAGCGACGAACAGCGCGAACCTTCACCTTTATGAAAAGTTGACTGCGTCGACGGCGGTGAAGTGGACCTTTAACACTTTAGTGACTCAGTGATCGAGATCTTGATCCACACCATGTTGGCAGGTATTATTAAAATGTGCCTTTGGTACATAGAAGGTGTTAAGAAGTTGGATGCTGGTTGGGAAGCGGAAGTCCGATTTTACAGGCAACAGCGGGACCAGCGCGGAGTCTAGCCCATGAGTACAACTTTAGGATAGACTAATTATGTGGAGATTATTATCCATTCGATTCAAAGGGACTGGTAAAACACGTGTCAGTTTTAACTGTTCAGAAAAAAAAAAGGGTAATATTCCCAAACTGTACGCAATAAATCATAAGGCAGTGTTTTTAGTAACATATTAGAGTATTACAAATAGCGCATAGGCTTTATTCCCTATCACAGGTGTATTGTGAGCTAAATACGATATCATGCTTGGCATCTTTGGGGATTCAAGGGGGATGCCCGATTTTAAGATAATAAAGTTTGCTAGGGAATCTTGATAGAATGGGACTGCATTACCAAACATCCTATTAAGTGTGACTACGGCGGAATTACTCTGAAGAACGACCCATCAAGTTCACCCTTGTTTTAAAAAATATGTCATGTTTACAAAATGTTCATTACTACCGTTTATCATTAGATATGGTTTATATTGAGGATATCTTTAAAGAACGACCCATCTTCACCGTTATTGGTTTAAGTTTGCGTTGAAGAATGACACTCACCTTTAGAAAAAGAAGTTAGAGGTGCATTTCATTTCTGACCTATAATTACCTTGACCCTTGTAAATATTTATTTGAGGTTAAAGAACGATTCAACTTCCTTGCTCTGCTTTGGAAACACATTAAGAAGATTCAACTTAGGAGATTAAATGGAATCTTGTTTCCTTCCACCCTTGTGCGTGTCATCAGTTGGTTATGTCATGGCGATGCGAGTACATTATGTTTAGAAACATTTTAATTGCGGGTTTAAAGGAACGAGTCAAACTCACCTTGCTTGTGTTCAGGAAAACATGATCAAGTTAAAAACATGTTTAATAGTTGCTTCTGGTTTACATATGATTTGTATTAAGAACGGATCTTTAAAGAACGACCCATCTCACAATTGTAAAACAGTTTATTCGCAGGTAAAGAACGATTCCCACTTCCGCATTTCACCCTGTGTTTAAAAACATGCTCATTGTTTACAAAAGTGTTCAATATTCTATACAGTGTTGTGTGATTACATAATGGTTTATAATAAAAGGGGTATCTTTACAGAACGATCCATCCCTTTCCCCTTGTAAACAGTTATTTAGGGTAAAGAAACTTCACACTTGCTTGTTTTGGGAAACACGTTAAGAAGGATTCAAATTTAGAAGGATCATGAATTGCATCTTTAAGCAGACCCATACTTCACCGTGTTTCAAACAATTGCTCAATGTTACAAAACATGTTCCAATATCTACAGTTTGTGATACATATGGTTATTATTGAGAAGGATATCTCAAAAGAAACGACCCATCTTCACTTTCTTTCTTTAGGGTTTTTTAGGAAACTGTCAATTGCGATGCAGTAAATTATGTTAGAAAACATTTTAATGCGTGTGTTTGCTTGTTAAAGAACGATTCAACACTCCACCCTTACATGGCTGTGTAGAAAACCTACTTCAGTTAAAACATGTTCATATTTGCAAAGTTGGTGTTTAATACGGTTTATCTTAAGAAGGATATCTTTAAAGAACGACCCATCCTTCATCCTTGAAACATTTATTGCAGGTTAAAGAACGATTCAAATTCACCTTGCTTGTTTGGAAACAGGTTAAGAATGGTTCTACTTAGAAGGAAACCTTAATTGAATATTTTGTATTTTTACCTTCACGCCTTGGTGTTTTATTCATGATTGGTATTGTTTCGTAAAGGAGGATAATAATGGAGTTCACGATGGCGAGTAAATTAATTAGAAAATATTTGAATTGCGGGTTAAAGAAGATTCAAATCTGCGATGCGAGTAAATTAGGTTTAGAACACATTTTAATTTGGGTGATAGAACGATTGAACTTAACCCTGGCTGTTGGCGAAAGGACGGAAGTCATTTTCAACTTCTAAGGAACAATGTTAACTGACAGAAATTTCTGTGTTTAAAGAACGACCACCTTGGGGTCTTGCTTTTTTAGAAAACATTGTCAATTGCGATGCGAGTAAACTATTAGAAAACATTTCATTACGGACATTTTAATTGCGGCGTTAAAGCCCGATTTACAACTTCATCCTGGCTGTTGGCAACGTGAGAGTGGTTCGACTAGAAGGATCATTAAATTGCATTTTGGTTTCTAAGAAGGATTATTAATGGAGTTTGAAAGGATGTAATTGCGATGCGAGTTAAGTGCATGTTAGAAAAATTGTAAATGCGGGTTGAGAACGATTCAATTCACCCTTGCTTGCTGTTTAGAAAACATGCTCAAGGTGTAAAGAACATGTTCAATATTCGCAGTTTGTGTTTACATTATGGTTTATGTTAAGAAGGAAAAGTACCACCACTTTCACCCTTGTTGGTTTTTAGAAAACACGCCAATTGCGATGCAAGTAAATTATGTTTAGAAAACATTTTCATTGCGGGTTGCGGATATTTTTCATTGCGGGTTAAAGAACGATTCAACTTCACCCCTGCTTGTTTTGGAAACAGGTTAAATTAATAGTGGTTCTACTTTGAAGGATCATTAAATTGAATCTTTGTTTTCTAAAGGAGGATATAAAGGAGTCTTTGTAAGGATCATATTATTGAGTATTAATTTGTTTTCTAAAGAACAATTTCAATTGCCAGAAAACCGGTAGTCTTTGTCAAGAAGAGTGTAGAAAACATGTTAATTGCGTTTACAAAACATGTTAAATATAAAGAGTTTGTGTTTAACACTTTGGACCCTGGCCAGTTTTGTATACGTTTGTAACATGCAGTGGCTTTAGAGGTGGCCTTCCAAATGTTTGCAGGTGATTTGGAAAGCCATCTATAACACCATCAAGGCCCTATATAGGCTTGTTTCGACTCTTTTAAATTCATTTTTCATGCTAATTCTGAATGTGCCCAGGAAAATGAAGACCTTTTACATTTTTGAAGCAAAAATTGACATAGTAATTTTGAACGGCCACTTGAGTCGCTGTTAGTTCTCATACACCCTTGTTGGTTTTTAGAAAACATGTTAATTGCGATGCGAGTAGAAAACATTTTCAATGCGGACATTTTAATTGCGGGTTAAAGAACGATTCAACTTCACCATTGCTTATTTTAAGCCTCGTCCCCAGAACCCCAGATTTTACAGGAAGTTATCAAAATTTTGTCAAAAGTTTGGAATCAAAAGAAAGCTATTTTTCTCATGTACCCTGTGAAATCTTAGGGAGGCTAAAGGATGTTTAGTTTAGAAGTTATGAGTGAAATATATACTTAAATCGGGCCATCTTCAACCTTGTTTGTTGAGAAAATATGTTATTTAGAAAACATGTTAAATGATAAGAGTAGTTTATGTTCGTCAATTGCGTTAAGAAGGATAAAATGATAAGTAGTGATGGCCGATCTTGATCGGCAGATCGGAAATCTGCCCGATTTTGGCTGAATCGGATTTGAATCGGGATCGGGAGAAAAGTCAACAGCTGCCGATCTACCTCACCGATCTCCTAAACTGACAATAAAAAGCCCAGGGTTTACTCAAATACAACAGATTTTTAAAGCTTACCATTTATATTTTTCTATGTGACTACTACATTATGTCATTATAAATGTGCTGCCATCATTTACCGCAAGAATCCTGTTGTTGTACACTGTAGGTAATTTCTATTATTCTTGCGTATTTTACGCAGTACTTCCGAAACGGGAGGTTTTCCTGCGGGTGAAGACCCTCCAAAATACATGGAAAATTCCATCAACATCTACAGACGGAAATGAGCATGCGTACATGTAGTCATTACAGCAATTGTATGATCCATACCGACTATCTGGAAAGAAGACTCCACATGTGTTTCATCATACGTAATTCATCAGTGTATGTAAAATGCTGGCTCATTGTTTCTTCATTAAATTCATGTTTTTGCTCATTTGATAATATTTAACTCTTCAACATTATTTAAAGTAAAAACATAGCTTCAATCCACAATGTAACATTCAAACATAAACTTTATCACAAAATTCCCACGAATTAGCTGTAAACAACCTCACTGAGTAGACACAACGGTGCCAAGTATGACCTCTCAGCACACGAGTGCCATGTGCCGCGCTTGATAACATAATAGCTGCACAGTGGGGGGTCAATTGATTTAATACAATGCGACACTGGTACAGCATCGAATAGGTTAATTGTCATTAACCTGCGCCGACATCGGATGCACTGGGAAAGTTAAATATAGACTTGCTGGGTATTATTGCATTTTTATTTGGGCTTGTTTTGACATGGAATTCTTACAAAAAGTCGTCATAGTACATTATTAAATGCTCTGAAAAACTAAAGCTTAGACCATGAACACATGCTTAAACCCCGACTAGGACAAATTTGCCCTGGCTTTGAAATGAATCTATTGAATCTGAATCGGGATCGGATCGGCCCGATCTGTCAATTTTCTGATCGGAGATCGGCAGTTGCCGATCTTGGGTTGAATCGGCCATCACTAATGATAAGAATTGATTTGTTTAGAAAACATGTCAAATGATAAGAGTTTATGTTCGTTTATTGTGTTAAGAAAAATAAAATGGTTAAAATACATTAAGAGTATGTTAAATGATTAGAGTTTGTGTTCGTTTATTGCGTTAAGAAGGATAAAATGATTAAAATATATTAAAAGTATGTTAAATGATTAGAGTTTGTGTTAGTTGATTGCGTTTATAGAACACATGTTAAATGATAAGAGTTTGTGTTCGTTTGTTGTGTTAAAGATAAAATAATAAAAAATACAACCCGTATTTGTTCAGAAAACATGTTAAATACGGCGATTCGGGAAATGTTTGGAAAACATTAAATGTTTGGAAAACATTTTATTTGTGGGAAACAATTGTGGGATATGAAATTAGAATTACTAATTTTCACCCTTGTTTCCGGTACCGAAAGTTTTATAGATACGACAAACACAATGAAATCGGCAGCTTGGTTAACTTGAAAATAATTCCTACGTGATTAATGGTCGCCGAACTTGCATTTCTGCGTGATTAACTTGAAAATGACTTAAAAATTTGACTATAGAAAATCTCGCAAGATTATATTGTACTCGGCACCTTGTATGAAGGATATATTTAAAGGACCAAAAAAAAAAACCGATTACTATTAAAAAGGGGTCCCATGCCCCCGTATTAAAATAGCTATTTAGCTTTGGGCTGTCGTCGCTGTCGCCGATGCATGAGTAAAACCCACATCTTCGCAATCCGAAAGCTGTGTTGGTATCAGTTCAGCTAGGCAGCCAATAATGAGCAAACATCTGCAGTCTTGCGCTGTCGCCGGTGTCGCCGCTGCACAGGCAACAGCCACAGCTTCACACTCGGTAAGAGAAACGCGATGTCATACTAACGTCATGCAAAGGTAACAAAAATCCAACCTTTATTATAAAAACGGGAAAAGGCCAAAATAGCCAAAATATATAGTGTACAAAATCTAGCTCAAAATTGTAACAAAACCCAACTTTATTGAAAAAACAACGAGAAAAGGCCAAAATTAACAAAAATCGTAAAAATCAACAATCTAAATTTAAAATTGAACTATTTCCCTCAGGGCCCACTTGATAAGCAAGCACAAGAACAAAAAAGTAAACTCCTGAAGTTCTGAGGCGTTGCCGCTGTCGCCGCTGTCGCCGTTGCCCGTGTAAAACCATAGCTTCACACTCGATGTATACGCCATATCCAACTTTATTTTTTTTAAACAACGGGAAATGCCAAAATAGCCCAAATAGTGTAAAAATCAAGCTCAAAATAGTACAAAGCAAGCTCAATCTAAATTAAAACTCGAACGTTCATGGTTTAAAACTGAACTCTCAACTTTATTTAAAAACAACGGAAAAGGCCAAAATTAGCCAAAAATATCGGGGAAAGGCCAAAATTAGCCAAATTAGTAGAAATCAAGCTAAAAATAGAACAAATCAAGTTAAATAATAGAACAAATCAAGCTCAATCTAAATTAAAACTCGAACGTTCGTGGTTTAGAACAACTTTATTAAAGAAAAACAACGGGAAATGCCAAAATCGTAAACAACAACTAAATTTAAATTCAAATGTTCATAGTTTTCTTATCATGTTCATATTTATATTGAAATAGGCCTAATTGTTCTTATTCGACAACGGCACAACCCAGGTACAGCTTCGCGCTGTCGCCGTTGCCTGGGTTTTAAAAAGGTTTGGCTTCGCGCTGTCGCCGTTGCCTGGGTTTTAAAAAGGTTTGGCTTCCGCGGCGGATAAATGTGGTAGGGTATTCTAAAGTTTAGCCAAAAATTACATTGTCTACAAAGCGTGTTATTCTGATATTGAACAACTTCAATGAAACAAAAAGTCAATATTGCCATCTGCAATGAACAATGACAGTGTGAATTCAATATTTCAAAGAGTGTCCCAGAATTAGTATGTGTCAAAACATTATGCCAAGTATTAACAATTCTCTGCAGATTTCTGGATTGAATTAAAAGCACCAGATTGATTTCATGGCTATGTGTATGTGTTGAAAATGATACAAACTAAAGTGCAAATATGTACTCTATTGTTGTCTGTTGATTGTTAATTAGATGACAGTCTACAATTGGTGTTAAACTTATTTAACAGGAGAATATCTGCACTTTTACTGTGTGCACCCATTATAATACAAATTCAACATTAACACTTAGCTGTAACATTAGACTATAGCATTCACTGCAAACATTGAGATTGACCTTTTTTACCGTTTCAGTCATTTTTACCGGGAACTCCAAAACCATTGTTTGTAGGTGGTAAACTATGTACATTTTTGGAATCCTTAAATGATTAGATGGACAATATGGCATACATTTCAACATGATTGGGCATTTTAAAAGTTTGACCCATGTGTAAACTTAAATTGACCCCTAGTGATACTACAACTACCTACATGTAGCATTGATGTAGATGGTCCATACTACATGTAACTACCAAAGGTGTTAAACCTTTTCTGTAGTGGAGGGTAAGGTTCAACCGATAATCGTATCGGATATCGTATCGGGCCGATATTATCCATATCGGTAAAATATCGGATCGGCAAAAAAAGAGACTTTCCTTACCGATATTTGAGAGAAACCAAAACGTCAGCAGCAGTCTCTTTTATGCTGAAATTGATGTTTTGGTTTCTTTCAATCCAATCTTAGAATTAGTATTTTTTATAAATGCAACAAGAAGAAAATATCCTAATTGCATACATACTCAAATCAGAATGTCCAAAGAACATGCAAAATGTTAATTTTGTTAAGAATAGCCCCCATACAGCTAAAAAAAAAAAAGAAAAGCCAAATTGCTGTTAAAAAAATTACAGTGCCATATACTTCTTTGTAGTTTTATAATTTCTTTGAATCAACCCCATATTTTCCCATGGTTAATCCAATGGGTAACTAACTATAGGGTTGATTCAAAGAAATTATAAAACTACAAAGAAGTATATGGCACTGTAATTTTTTTAACAGCTATTTGGCTTTTATTTTTAGCTGTATGGGGGTTACTCTGAACAAAATTAACATTTCACATGTTCTTTGGACATTCTGATTAGGATATTTTCTTCTTGTTGCATTTATAAAAAAAATACTAATTCTAAGATTGGATTAAAAGAAACCAAAACATAAATTTCAACATAAAAAGAGACTGCTGCTGTGCTGACGTTTTGGTTTCTCTCAAATATCGGTATGGAAAGCCAATTTTTAAATGTTTTTTGATACTGATATTTATTACAATATAAACGCTCAACAAAGATCGGATCGGATATCGGCCGATATTAAAAATGTAATATCGGTTATCGGATCGGAAGACAAAAGTCATTTCGGTTGACCCCTAACCTAGTGGGGGGTTTAAACAAATTCCTTAAATAAGGCCCCTATGATATTCTGCTCCTGCTCTATTAATATAGAACATGTGGTTTCCAGGTAAAATTATTTTTTTTTTTTTTTTTTCTTTTTAATTCCAATCAACATTCAGGTAACATACATGTACACATCCAGCTAGCTCAAAACAAATATAAAGATACATGATTATATTAAAAAAATATCATTTACTTAAATTTCATAAGATTATAGAAAAAATAGATAAAAATGAGGAGGGAGGTTGATTATTGACAGGCCAAAAAAAAAAGTAGATTAAAAAGAAGAAAATACATAAGCACGCCCGGCCGAAACATGCGAAATATGAGAAAAAAAAAATATGCCTTAGTCGACAACTCCCTCTCCATTCAGAAAGATCTGACATGAATAAAGTTACCATATGAATGGAGGTTGAAAAATTCTATACCACATTGAAAAATAGAATAAAAAATACTACCCAACAATTGTAACACCCACACACACACACACTCGCACTCACACTCACTCACTCACACACACACACAAACACTAAGACAAAAACCCAAGACAAGAATTTCACGGTTCTCGGCCTTCGCGCCCACTATATTCAAAGAATATAGCTGTGGGCCGCTCCATGACCTTTGACCTCATCAACATATGAAGGATACCATGGTGCACCTATGACACAAGTTTGGTTCTAAATGAACTTCAAGTTTTCCATTGAGGTCAATTTTACATTTTTTTTTTCTATTTAGGAAGTTGACCTCACATGACCTTTGCCTCATCAACACATTTATAAGGTCGGTGACACGGTTTGCACCTATGACAGAAGTTGGCTCCAATTTGAACATCACGTTTTAAGATTGGGTCAATTTTACATTTTTTTCCCCTATTTTTGAAGTTGACCTCACACATATGACTCGACTCAGACACCATGACCTTTGACATCTCCTCAACATGAGGGACCATGCTGCACCTATGCACAGAAATTTGGTTCCCAATTGAACTTCAATTTTCACATGAGGTCGCTTTCAACAAAAAAAACTTAATTAGTGACACACATTCAACACACACATAAACACCTACGCAAAGGAACTGCCCAAGGTTTGGGGGGGGTCCTGCCAGATAAAACTGGCGGGTCCCACAAAAACAACAGGCATGCACAGACATACCCACACTCCAGACACACATAACTCACAAAACACACACGATCGCCAAACACCCAACAAAATAAACAAAAAAAATCACAACTCCCCGAACTCACAAACAAAAATTTTGCCATAAGCAGAAGTTTTAAAAAGAATTCCTGTACTAAAAAACATGAAACAATACATTAAAATAATGGTGGTTTCATGGAAAAATTGAATGATAAAGTATTAACTATAAAATGAAAACATCTGGCTTCCCATGCAGCTGGTTGTATACCATTCTTTTGTGATACTTTCAAATTCAAGGTACGTCTAACAGTGGATTGGTATGTTGCTCAGAACTATCGATTAAGGTGGGTCCGAGTGGCGGCAATGTGCCCAAAATATGATGATTTCCTGCTCCCCCTGACAAGGCCTGGACACTTTGAAACGTACATGTAACTATCGACTCAAATGGAAAAGGGGAAAATTTAAAAAACATAAAATTTGTGCGACAAGGGAAATAGCTCCCACATATTCAAAAATACATAATAACAGAGGGGAACAAATAACAATGACATCCAACAAGATAAAGTCCAGGTTTTTTTTTTTTACTTTTTTTTTTATCGAATGGGGGGTGTGGGAGGGGGCGAGTATGTGACTGAAATACGCAATTGCATCATAACTGGAACAGTCCGGCCATCCGGAAGTTGGCTTCATTCAACGGACATCCAAAAAAAAAAGATAATGCCCAGGTTCCTGCGAGTATGTGAAACACCTGCGTACCTCACAGACTCGCATCAGAACCTGCAACAGTCCGGCCATATTTGACAGACCAATTTATGAAATGCGACCTTTTTATACGAAATTTCATTGTGGGCGAATATGATTTGTCTATTCTAGTTTTATACAGTTCTCTATGGAGAATGGGCATATAGAGGGCACTGTAACATACAAATCACAACCTTTGTAGCCCTATATGGCAAGATTCCTGCAATGCATTTTTCAGATTTTTTACATAAATTATAGTTCTTGTATGTTCCAACTAAGTTGTCAAAATTGTGTCACCACTGCTTAAAGTTTTGAAAATAAGAGAAAATCCGCATGAAGTCAAACAGCTGTGATAGTTAATTTGCTTCTATCATGGCATAAAAAAAAGCTTGTTGCCGTAACCTGACCGACTCTAAAAAAACCTGCTGACTCTAAACATTTTTATGCAAATTAACACAAAATAAAAAACTCTGCAGACCGACCCATGATTTACTTATAGTAGAGGTGGGCTATAGAAGGTCAATATTCAGATCACTTCGAACACAGGCTCGTTTGATGACTTTAATCACCCTGATCCCACTTTCGAAGAAAAAAATGAAAAAAGTGCGAAAACCAGGGTGCCCCATCGAAAAATCCAAAATGGCCGCCAAATTGTCAAAAATTTTTATGACCCAAATATGACCCTCTATAGCCCACCTCTACTTATAGTCTTTACAATTAAAAAAAAAAAAAATACCAACGCAACATCAAACAAAACAACTACAAGTCAAATAAAAGATCTTTACTATGTCATTGAAAAAAAATAAATAATAGCATGTTGTATTAATTTTAGAGTAAAACATTGTTTTCATCTAAAAAAAAACGGCCAATCATTACAGCAAACATGCATGTAGCCATATGTTGCACTTCACCCGCACCAGCTGGGTGAAGTAACAGGTGAAAAAGTGCATCTTTTTTTCTTATTATTTGTTTAATATTAATGAGACACTGGCACACTTCTTTGACCGGTCTGTGACCTTGTGGTTTTAATATAAATGAATACGAGTCTATGATATTCATGTGATAGACGCATTTGTTGATTAAAGTTACGGCAAACTTAAAAGTTAGTGTACAACTTACCTATGTCTTTAGCCTCTTGTTATCTCCCCGTGTTTTGGGTATGTTATTTTTATTGGTAAAATATCTCTATTCTTCCAATGGCCTAGACTTTCATTTGCAAGCAAATTGAAGAGATTTCATATTTTCTGAAAATGTGCCAGTGCTGTTTTAAACATTTCAGTGATAATTACAACATCATCAAAAAACTGGCTATCCATTTTCGAGAACATCACCTGTTTGACCATCACACATGAGCTTCAGAGAGAGCCATGTATCACAGTTGATAATTGCATCATTCTAATATGGCAGAATACATGGCAATCTATAAGCCTGCAAGTTATCTTTGTAGCAAACATCCTATTTGTTTTATTTATGCCTGCATGCTTTCCAAGTACCCCAAGCAATGAGTGGGCACTCTGAAGACAAAGTGATAAAACCCTTAATACATTGTCACTTGGTCAAGGATAAGAGTTCGGGAATCCCATGGTGGGGATGGGGGGGGCACTCACTTTTTTCAGGTTCTCTGTGGAGCCCCCCGATTCCCAATTTCAGGTAGGGATGTGGAGACCTGCATTTTCCAAACGTGGGGGCTGGGCACCGATTTTTGTCTCTCATAAGAGGGACCTTTAAGGAACTGAAATTTTGCAGCTTTGGAACTGAGGAGCATCCAGATCTATTTTATTGGTTTCTCTGAAGGTATATCATGATCAATGAGCCATTCAGAGAAATATTATAAGAAAGTCGTATGCCTTTGGAGGTTAAGAAAATTCAAGTGGGAAACAATTCCACCGGGGAAAGAAAATATTCCAAGGGGAGGAAATATTCCAAGGGAAAGAACTTTCCAAGGGGAAGAAATATTCAGGGGAGACAGATAGATTCCAAGGGAAAGAAAATATTCCAAGGTGAAAGAAATATTTCAAGGTGAAGAATCTCCCAGGGGAAGAATATTCCAATGGGAAGAAAATTCCAATGGGGACACAATAAATATTCCAAGGGTAAGAAATATCCAAGGGGAAGAAATATTCCAAGGGGAAGAAAAATAATTCCCAAGGGAAGAAATTTCCAAGGGGAAAAAATATTCCCAGGGGAAAGAACTATTCCAGGGAAAGAATATTCCAGGGAAAAGAAATAGAAATATTCCAAGGAAAGAAATATTCAAGGGAGGAAGAAACTATTTCTAAGGGGAAAGAACTATTCTAAGGGGAAAGAACTATTCTAAGGGAAAAAATTCCAAGAGGGAAGAAAATATCCAAGGGGGAAGAACTATTTTCCAAGGGAACAAATATTCCAAAGGGAGAAATATTCCATGGGGAAGAATTATTCCAAGTGGAAGAAATATTCCAAGGGGAAGAAATATTCCAAAGGAGAAATATTCCACAGGGAAGAAATATTACAAGTGAAAGAAATAGACAGAAAAGAACTAATACAATAACAATACAATAACAAACGGCATTTTGATATAGCGCCTTCTCAAAACAAGTCAAAGCGCTTTACAAAATAAGAGAGTAATTACTATTTAGCCTAAAACATAGTAATACAACAGGTATTGTAAAGAGACCATGAGATAAGACTAAATCAAACTATAAAATAAAAAGAAAACAGCTGCAAATTAAATATCATGTGAGGCAATAACAAAAAATAATTAAGGCACACATCAACTCTTAGGAACTAGATGAAATTTTAGAGCATTTCTTAAAAAAGTAACAAATGGACTTGGAGTGGCGAACAGAGATAGGCAAAGAGTTCCATAGGTCGGGGCCCCGCATTGCTGAAAGCCCTGTCACCACTGACCTTTTTGTGCGGGAAACCGTGAGGAGCGTCTGTCATCTGCAGGATCGCATTCCTGGCCTGCCCGGACAGGAATAACAAAGAGAGCGGTATATTCGCGACAAGTAAGATGCATTGTCCGAATGCCTTGTAAGTAGAAGCATCAGCTTAAAGACAACTCGCTCACTAATTGGTAGCCAGTGGAGCTCTTTAAGAGTGGTGGGACTGGTGTAATTCTATCAGATCTGAAACCAGCCTGGCTGCTATATGCTGCAAAATCTGAAGTTTACTCGATCTCTGGCCGAACCATTCCTACAAAGTGAATTGGCATAGTCAATGCGAGTTAACAATCAGTGATCGGACGAGATGATGACAACTCTCAACAAATGTAATTATAAAGCGGCGGATCTGGTAAATATGCGAAGGTGGAAGTTTACAAACTTAGTGATGACCTTCACAATGTTTCAGTCAGAGACATTTGTATGATCAAACAGACACCAAGCGTTTCTAATTCCGAAGGATGGGGAACATCCACTGTCCCGACCCTGGTGGTAATATCTGAGGCCGACTTGTGAATATGATGAACATGCGATGAAAAATTTGTCTTTTTCATCATTCATTTGAGTTTGTGACAGAGCATAACTCACTGATTCATCAATGACAAAGAGAGAGATCTTTTGACAGAATGTTGGGCATTATAACCATCAATCTTCGGATCAAATGTCAAATAGACGGGCACATGTACATCAGCATAAACATGTGGTAAGCCATATTGTGCTTCCGGATGATGATGCCGATCAGTATGTGTACATTATGAAAAATAGAGGCCCGACAACCAGAACCTGAGGAAGACCGAAAGGAAAATGATGCTTGTTTGAAATTGCATGCCCCCAGTGCGCACACGAAAAGAGGGTTCTGCAGGTAAGACCGATTCCACTGTAAGGCAGTACATTGAATTTTTGAAAGTATCACGTAACCTATCCAAAGAAAGAAGGGCATGATCAACAGTATCCAAAGCTGCCAGAAAAGAATCTAGCAGACCCAATAGCAACTGCCCTTAGTTGAATGGCGATTGAGGATATAGGTTTGCCACGCAGAAGTGCCGTTTCATTTGGAAAAGAAATAATAAAAAAAAATGGAAGACAAATCCAGGGCAAGAAATCATCCAAGTGGGGAAAACATTGTTTTGCAACTGTTAAAAAAGGCCAAACAAAAAATGAAACTCTCCGGATTCTGTAGTCAAACAGATGTAAGGTAAACTGTATGTGATATGTTTTTCTCCAGACTGATCTGCCACCATATTTTCCTTGCATGGATGGAAATAGCCAAAAAATACAAGCACTAATCAGACTGATACAGGAGAGGACGAAATTAATCAGGTAAACCCACACAGCTGTTGGACAGTCTCATTTATTATGATAAACCAGATAAATAAAAAAACATCAAATGGCGAACACTTTTGACAATTAATTTGTTATAATTTTATACCACTGACTTTCATCCTGTGTAAATCTTACGAAATTTCATTGCAGGGAAATCTGTATTTTTCTTTAAATTTGTTTAGACGTCTCGATGGAAAATAGGCATATAGAGGGCGCTTAACATACAAAATCTTACCTTTGTAGGCCTACTATGGAGAAATTTCCACAATGGATTTTTCTGATTTTGCAGTCTAGGTTATGCTCTGTATGCCCCTACTTATGATCAGTTTCAAAATTGTGTCACCATGCCTTAGTAATTGCTCTTTAAAATAAAGATTTTGCCAATGATGTTAAACAGCCTGTGCCCAATAGACAGCTTCTTCATAGGAATGCTTTGAAGTACCGACGGAGAGTAGCATGGAATACCCCACCTCATGGATACGGCCATAGGGCTTTCTTCGAACACTCATGTCACGGTCATCACTTGAATTTCAAATTTATCCGATGATACAAATGCCAATATGCAATAATCTTATTGAAAAGTCATGACAAAAACTATCTTGGTATTCTACCCAGTTCAACTTCAAGTAGGCCTCCCCCAGGGTGTCATCCATCGCCTAGGACCCTATATTTTTTTTAAATTGTTCACAACTTATATTGGGTAGATCCTACGTGATCGGTTTGGAGATAAGAGTGCGATATTTTATCTGATAAATTAAAAAATATGTTTGCACATCAGAAAGCAGCGGTTCTTGAATTTTAAATCACGCCAATTTCACTGTGATATTACATTATAAGAAGCCATCTGAGAAAGAGCAAAATGTAGGGGGCACTGTTCGGTGTTAGCTCGAAATTTCATCTAATAATGTTAAAAATAAATGTCTTTTTTTAAAATCCATGATGATGCTCCCATGGAGTAAAAACAAAATATTCTTGAATATGTGGAAAAATGCCAGGATTACTTTTCATTGAGTGTGTTGTATGGTGTGCACGGTTTATCCTTGCCGTATCACAATGCCTTGCAACTAGGCCTGGGAGACGGGCTGCACGATTACAAAAAATATATTCAAAGATATATCTATCAAGATAGGTTTTGTCATGCCTTTTCAATAAGATTATTGACATATTGGCATTTTGGAAGCATGTATAGAGCGAAATGCAAGTGATAAGCGTGGATCGTGACCCGTGATGTTGTGTGTTCGAAGAATCGAAAGCCCCGCATAGCCAGCTGCAAAATGTGGGCATCCATCCATTGCTAGAGGTATACACATAAACCTTAACACTAAACTTTAATCAGTATGAAAAAGCAAGCATCTCGCCTTTGTGAAGCAATTAAAGAACAGTTTTGGTTGCAATACAACACAACAGATGCAGTTGAATGTGGGTGCAACGGCACTTGTGTTGGCTAAAAAACGCAAGTGGGAACCAAAGGACTACTTATATAATATTGGATGGCTGAGGTTGTTAACAGAAAATATTGCGTGCCGACCTTAGAATCAATATCGGGCGAGTCGAAAAAGAAAAGCCTGATATTTCTTGGCAAGGCAAATTTTCTGTTATCAGCCGGAAAAAGCCATCCAATATTATTATTATTATGCAAGAAGAAGATTGACTTGCCAAAAAAATAGTTTTAAAAAAAAAATGGCTTCCCAAAAAAAATATAAAAAGATATAGTTTGCTGATAAGTTGCATGACTGAAATGCCCAATATTTTTGCATATTGTGCAGTGTTGGGCAGTACATGCTAATCGCACTTGGTATTGCACCACGGATGCATTAATAATGTAACCACCCAGATCAACAAAAGTAAAATAATAAACATTGCTCTGTATTTAATGCTGTCCAAGAGTATTGTGCAATTCATGCGTTTACTTGAGCCTGAACATAAGTTGGCCAATTGTCATTATGGTAAGAGGCAACTCGCACTTTGTATTAAAGTACACAGCACAATGCTAATTGAGATATTTTAATGAGCTCTTACAAAAAGGGTCAGTTGACTGGGGCAAGCTTTGCATATACGTTTGATAATTGTCTATAAAATGTCTTGAATTGGAAAAAAAATCGTCTTATGTTTAAATACCCAGTCTACAATGGGAATTGGAATTAACCTTTGTTGCATCCACGAATTCAAGATCCTGAAGAAAACACTTCAGTGAATTCAAGACCCAAATCCAGATACAAAAGAAGTCAATCCAATTAAATTCAAGATGATTCCACCAACTGTTTATCTTGGGTGAAGGCTTAAAGGTGCTTGTTCCGATTGTCTTTGGGATTAACCGGAAGTAGTATAAATTTTGATATCAGATGAAAGGCCGTATTTTTCTCATGGTTGTCCTGAAATTTCAGCTTTCAAATCCATTTCTTTCTCAAGATAGAGATAAAAAAACTACCGTTTTAGTAGTTAACCATCAATATTAGCACAGTAGTGAATAGGGCGTTGCACTATGCATAATCGCGTCTAGCATCAAAACCGCAAGTCTGTTTCCCACGGTACTTAATAGTCAGTGTGTACAAGTGTCAGGCTCTCATATCAAGTAGAGAACACGATAGACAAAAATCGGAACAAGCACAGTTTTAAGATTGTCAAAGAGATAAACTTTGCCTAGGTGCACTCATATAATAGACAGTATAATTGTATGCAGCTTCTAAGAAATCCTTAGTAATGTTATTGATTTGGTTTTGGATCTTGGTTTGGATCTTGATTTAAAAAAAAATACTTTCTTGTTGTTACAAATGCATAATTCTCTATTCACTGTGAGGGCTTAAAATTCAGATGATTTTTCCAAATCAAGACATATACATGTAATACATGAGCCGTGCTAATTTTCGGTATCCTGAAAAGGGGACAAAACAACACTTATCATGCAGCCTCAGTATACCATGGCCTACACCAAAATGCATGATAGCATTTCTGGAATGGTAGCTATAGCTTGGTAGGGAGTAACCAAGGTTTACACAGGGGGGAAAATTAAATTGCTTCAATCATGTTGAAAAGTATACCACATTATTAGTCTGATCATAAGGATTCAAAAAAGGTATAGTTTGTACTAACCACAACCTAATGTTTTTGGAGTATCGGCTAAGCAAATCAATACAAAGGGTCATTTTTCAGGTCGCCTGGTAAAATTTCAAAGTTGCCACTGGTTTGGATAAAATATGGTGCATTTTATTGGTGGAGCTTATAGGATTAAATAAGGAATAATTTTTGAACGCTAAAATGCTTAGTTACTCAATGAGGTGGAAGCAAAGGCCTATGTCCATTTGTATTCAATGGGGCTTGACCTTGTTTTGCTCCCTACTTTGGTAATAAGCATTTTACAGCACCACAACTATTCCTTATTTTAATCCTATGACTCCATCCTGTCATTTTCACTCTTTTTAACCAATTTGACAACTTTAAAAATTATCCCACAATTGAATGATTAACCGTTTTGACCTGTTTTTGAGCTGTTTTTTAACCTTAACTCCAACACTTTGGGATGGCAGATGTACAAACTATACCTTTTTGGAGTGCTTATGGTTGGACATGAACTGGCATACTTTTCAACATGACCGTATCATTTTAAATGTGCCCCTGTTTAATTCTTGATTGGGTCCCCTCACTGGTTATAGCTACCATTCCAGATATGCTATAATGCAATTTGTGTATAAGGATAGTGTACTGAGGCTGAATGATAAGTATAATTTGTCCCTTTTCAGGATACTAATTTGTCTAAGACTTTCCTGATGGCTTAAGGACTAGTGTTCACAGCGATATGACATATTCCCATAACCTTTGTCCACCCTTGATAAAATGTTTTCCTGCAAATGGCGACAGTTTGACACTGATTTGCATTATTTATTCCACTACTATAATACTGTGTAGATTTAATTAACGAAAATTCATTGCGGTCAAATATTGATTTTTCGTAAACAATCTACATTATACATTCTTCTATGGGAAATGGACGTATAGAGGGCTCTAATACATAAAAATTGTGACCTTTTTGTAGGCCTATATGGCACGATTTCCGCAATGGATTGTTATCATTTTTGCAGAGGCATATATCTCTAGCTTGTCCCTATAATTATATCAGTTTTCAAAATGTGTCGCCACTGCACTGCTTAAAATAGTTCTAAAGAGATTATTTGGCATGGGGTCAAACAGCTGTGGCAATATCTACATGTTGCATAAGAAATTTTGCTTGCCTTGTGAAATTACCTGTGTATATTACATTTGATTTCTGTGGTTCCATGTTCACTTTGTATTATAGATCCACTGTCTTGATCATAAACCAAACTTGTATGTTATAAGGAATGGAGCCTGGCACATGTAGTACTGTCTTTCATTTCAAACGGCTATGTGTGGAATCGAGGGAAGAGATATGACCAAGAGTAGTGGGAGTAATTGAAAGCCAAATTTTATTTTATATCAGAGACAATTATCTAGGTGCTGAAGGGTCAGAGTTCTATTTCACAGAGCTGGGCTATACACACAGCCCATTCTTTTCACAATGCTGAAGGGTTTTGTGTGTGGGTTGTATGCGTGTGTGTATACGCGGCACATGTGTTGCCTGTGGCATGTGTTACACTACCTCCCTTCCCCAACGCATATCCTGTTTTTCATCACCCATCATCTGCGCTTAGCGCAGCGAGGGATAGTCCATGATGGACGAGTCTCGTTTCGTATTGTGACGATTCCTATCAGGGCTTCACATTTTTGATCATATGGCGATGAAATTTTGATAGTGGGTAGGGATGGATAAGGGACAAGTCTCCATAGAGCATTTCCTCCCGAAATCGGGTGCGTTTTGTTGCTCGATTTTTCGGGCTGTGGATCTTTTCGAATTGGAGGGAAATTGGTACTATGCCGTGACGTTACGACTATGCGCGTGCATTTAGATTACGACGCCCTGCCGAGTCTGGCATTTGACAAGAATTCTCGCTGTGTTTCTTCTCGTTTCCGATCGAGTCACGCTCCTTTTAGTGGGTATGCCTATCATATGAACTGGTGTTTGTAAGCTCGTGTATTCAAGGGTATCACCGACAATAGTAGATCTTCCCTGCAATATTACAGCGGTCCAGTATTTCACACGGTGTGAGTCTGGTCAAGCCAGCGAAAGGTTCTGCAATATGATGGGCTCTCCTGGCACAGAGCATCAAACATTTTCCCATGGTGCTACGGCACTAAGGCTAGCTATTTTAATATGCACGATCTTACTTTCCCGCACCGCCGTCGTCATGAGAGGTTGCACAATCATTTGTCGATTACAACCGCGTGATCTCGTTGAATTGTGCCCTTGGCCCCACTTCCACCAATGGAGAGTCGAATACACATTAGTGACCTCTCGTGATAAAAAATATTTTGCCCTTGGCCGGCCATGTCAGGCTGCGGCATCAAAGAGGGATCCTTCCCCCATGCCGTCCGTATGTAGTTTCAACACCAATTTTAATCGACAATACTAGTATTGGAAACAACAATAGACAATTTTTTGATATGACGAAAGAAACGATTCTGAGCACAAGGTTTTTGGTGGATTCACATGCAATAGGCTTTACCGTCTGTGTATGCACGGATCTGAGGGCTGTCATAAGATCACAGGTCAACATTGCACTGAGTGATGTACAGGGAGTTGCTACCATACTACAGTGCACAGTACAATGAGTATGGTCGCTATTTGTATAGTTATTACTTCCTGACAACATGAATGACATTTTAGCATGTTGCAAGATTTTAAAGTCCGACTCAGAGATTTTGAAATATAATTTTTTGTCTTTTATTAAAAATAGTCAACTAGAACTAAAGATACTTCCCACCTAAAATGCCCAATTCCAAAATTTGAGACGAATCGGATTGTCGTTTCCATGCAGTAAACATTGATGTGTAGATAAACAGTGCCATAGGATACCGTGTTCACAACAAATTTCGGATCTTTGAAATGTAAAACAAAGTTTGATTTTCTATAGGAATGACTTCGATTTGGAGGCTTAGAGCTTATTTTCACCACTGTCATTATATTGGACAATCATTATGTATATGCCAAAAAAACACATTTTCTTTTGAAGAATTTAGGGCGCCCTCCTCGGGAAATCTCGGAGTCAGCCTTTAACTTGGCATCAATAGGCCCTAACTAAATACAACAGGGAGTGGCATTGATGAGGGGGGCGCTCAACCAGTTCTCTACAGATTGGATTGATCTTGATCTGTAAATTATAAATTTTCCCTTATACTGTTTCATGTACAAACACACTCCTGCCCATGTCCATGTTCATATGTTGTCACTAATGAAACTTCGGGGAAATCCCTATGTGCGCATCAGTTAACCTGTGCGGGGTGGATCCATTCTAAACACGAGACCAGAATTTAGCAGCAAAACTCAATCTGAATACGAGTTTACCATGGTCAAAGCACTCAGGGCATTTAGCGGTAGCGGGTCCCATATCTACAATTTAGACGTCGTCATTGGGTTTAACACGTCGGCCTAAACACAAAATAAATACCAAAAATTTTTTTGTGTGTGTTTCGAAGTGAATGTTTTCTTATTCCACAACTGCTGAAGAACAACTCCACTGTAAGGTTATATTTCTGATTTCTGAATAAACGGACAAGGTCGTATATTGCTTAGTCTATGGTGATAGCTTTATGAGTTGCTTGTATCATTTGAGGTTTTGGCCGCCATCGTCGGCGGACATCGCATCTGGTGTAAACAGATCCAAATCACCTTGCTTGGGCAACTTCCGGGTTTTGTTTGGTTTGACATACACGTCACATTGCACAGCGTTCGTCGTATTGACAATGCAAATTATGCCACTTAGCAATGAATGTGTACAATACTATCTACAAAGCACTGGGTAGGCCAACACCGCAATGCATATACTAATGCAGCGAAATTGGTTAGTCGTGAGCATGATACTTTTCTGTAAAATCCGTCATAATTATGGATGTGAAATCAATGAAGACTGAAGAGCATAGTGAGTAGAGTACTAGTATCAAAATATACCATGATTGATGTTTTGTAAATTGACACAGAAATTCACATCAAGATACTTCTCAAATCAATTTTTAGTACTGAAAACAAATATATTAGGATATGTACGGGGTGTTTGTAGAGGTACTTTTACTTGCTTTTCTTTCTTGCTCTCACACCAATTTTTGACCCCCCACTCATATCTTCATACTATTGTTTTTCTTGGTCTTGTTCACCGTAATGTTCAGATACTTTGATAACATTGGTTGCTCCATCTTAGAATAGTAATTACACGTTCACTAGTCACTACCAGTTTTCACTGTGTAGTGGTCCGTTCCCGAAATTCAGTTGTAATCGTCTTGCCTGAGTGGACAATTTGTCAAAGCATGTGTACCTGGCATGAACAGGTTTTATGTAGGACATATGC